>CAXITT010001014.1:60927-89918 GCA_964033795.1 Lymnaea stagnalis
GCTTGAGATCGCCCTCGCCGGCTTGATATCTCGCCAGCTTGAGATCTACCTCACCAGCTTGAGATCTACCTCACCAGCTTGATATCTCACCGGCTTGAGATCGACCTCACCAGCTTGAGATCGACCTCACCAGCTTGAGATTGATATCTCACCAGCTTGAGATCTACCTCACCAGCTTGAGATTGACCTCACCAGCTTGAGATCTCACCGGCTTGATATCTCACCAGCTTGAGATCTACCTCACCAGTTTGAGACCTCACCAGCTTGAGATCAACCTCACCAGCTTGAGATCTACCTCACCAGCTTGAGATCTACCTCACCGGCTTGATATCTCATCAGCTTGAGATCTACCTCGCCAGCTTGAGATCTACCTCACCAGCTTGAGATCTACCTCACCGGCTTGATATCTCACCAGCTTGAGATCTACCTCACCAGCTTGAGATAGACCTCACCAGCTTGAGATTGATATCTCACCAGCTTGAGAGCTACCTCACCAGCTTGAGATCGACCTCACCAGCTTGATATCTCACCGGCTTGATATCTCACCAGCTTGAGATCTACCTCACCAGCTTGAGATCTACCTCACCGGCTTGAGATCTACCTCACCGGCTTGATATCTACCTCACCGGCTTGATATCTCACCAGCTTGAGATCAACCTCACCAGCTTGAGATCGACCTCACCGGCTTGAGATCGACCTCACCGGCTTGATATCTCACCGGCTTGATATCTCACCAGCTTGAGATCTACCTCACCAGTTTGAGACCTCAGCAGCTTGAGATCAACATCACCAGCTTGAGATCTACCTCACCGGCTTGAGATCTATCTCACCGGCTTGATATCTCACCAGCTTGAGATCTACCTCACCAGCTTGAGATCTACCTCACAGGCTTGAGATCCACCTCACCGGCTTGAGATCAATCTCACCGGCTTGATATCTCACCAGCTTGAGATCTACCTCACCAGTTTGAGACCTCACCAGCTTGAGATCAACCTCACCGGCTTGAGATCGACCGCACCGGCTTGAGATCGACCTCACCGGCTTGATATCTCACCGGCTTGATATCTCACCAGCTTGAGATCTACCTCACTAGTTTGAGACCTCAGCAGCTTGAGATCAACCTCACCAGCTTGAGATCTACCTCACCGGCTTGAGATCTATCTCACCGGCTTGATATCTCACCAGCTTGAGATCTACCTCACCAGCTTGAGATCTACCTAACCAGCTTGAGATCTACCTCACCGGCTTTAGATCTACCTCAGCAGCTTGAGATCTACCTCACCAGCTTGAGATCGACCTCACCAGCTTGAGATTAATATCTCACCAGCTTGAGATCTACCTCACCAGCTTGAGATCGACCTCACCAGCTTGAGATCGACCTCACCAGCTTGAGATCGACTTCACCAGCTTGATATCTCACCGGCTTGATATCTCACCAGCTTGAGATCTACCTCACCAGCTTGAGATCTACCTCACCGGCTTGATATCTCACCGGCTTGAGATCTACCTCACCAGCTTGAGATCGACTTCACCATCTTGAGATCTACCTCACCAGCTTGAGATCTACCTCACAGGCTTGAGATCCACCTCACCGGCTTGAGATCAATCTCACCGGCTTGATATCTCACCAGCTTGAGATCTACCTCACCAGTTTGAGACCTCACCAGCTTGAGATCAACCTCACCGGCTTGAGATCTACCTCACCAGCTTGAGATCGACCTCACCTGCTTGAGATCTACCTCACCAGCTTGAGACCTCACCAGCTTGATATCTATCTCACCAGCTCAATATCTCCCTCATGGACTACCTCACCAGCTTGATGTCTCATTGATTAACCTCACCAGCTTTGATATCTCACCAGCTTGATGTCTCATTGATTACCTCACCAGCTTGATATTTAAAAAATAAAACAAAATAAAATGTCTCAAAGACAGAGTTTTTTAATTTGAAATATTTTAATACAATTAAAAAAACCACTTTATTTAAACACTATGAATTGTTTTGTTTATTTTAAAAACTATATGTTGTGTGTAAAATAATATGTTCAAACAGAATTCAGCTCCATATCATTATCACATGCATTTTTTTTTAAAACTTCACAAAATTGTATACAAGGGAGATAAGTGATCTCATCCAGATTACAGTAACACTACTAAATTGGGCAAACATGTTTTTCGGTAAATACATTTTTACAAATTTCTGATAAGACTGCCATGCATTGATTTGAGATAGGAATTCCTACTCCTCCCAACATTATTGGAATAAAAAGATCATTTTGTCACCACAAGAACAAACTCAAGTCTAAAAGTCAATACAATTAATACAGGACTCTTTAAAAAAAAAGTTTAAGTTTGACCGGTAGAAATAGGAGATATGCGCTTTGGACAGTCCAGATAAAATATGCCATGGATTTAATATGTCAACAGTATTAATTCCTTTATCCCCTGAAATGATATTTATAATTATCGTTTATAATTATTTAGGACAGGTGATTCAGTTTTTCTCTCCCCAAGGATAAGTTAAAAATAATAATTTGATTTTAAAAAAATGAGCATTACAAAAATTTAATATAATGCAAATTTGTGTTTGCCCTATTTGAGTTACTGTATATACGGGTCATTTGTACATGGGTCGACAGCCACCAAAGAAATGCAACATCAACATTCTCTCTTTCTTAAGACGTATAACGTACAAACTGCATGATGGGAAATTTGAGCAGACATTTCTATTGAGGTTTGACAAAAGCAATTTACTTTCTTTTTTTTTAAAATAATTTTGTCAGCTTTTTTTTGTTCCTCCTTTTCCTTTAAATAAGATCATTATTTCAACCATGACATCAGATGGCACAATATGTTTTTAAAAGTAATTTTTTTTTAAATTGACCAAAAAATATGTCCAACACATCCTAAAACAGTAAACTATTTTAGTTTAGAGGTTAATATTTTGTATTTTGCATATTAACCTATGCACAATTTTATTTATTGATAATAAAATCTTGTTACCATGGAGATGCAAGGTTTGACAATTACAATTTTAAAAGAAATGATTCTAAATTTTCAAGTCACAAGTTCACTCTCTAGACCCAGAGGAAAAAATGCCGACAATGTTTGAGGGTAAAAACCATTGAGCATTAATTAGGATCTCCTTGCATCAAACTATTTTGTAACACATTGAAATTAATACAGGCATAAGACACCAGGCTCCACAAGTCAAGATGCATGTGTCATTCATGCTGCAGCCGGGTGGGCCAGATTTGAAGAAAAAAAAAATCATTTAAATCCACATCTGCAACGTAATTATAACTGGCAAACATTTATGAAGTCTTCAGGAGGACAATTCTTTTTTTGTTTTGTTTTTAAACTGACGCTATACTTAGCTCTGAGCAAAACTATTTAACCCAAGATATTGGAGTTAATTCTATATAATTTATTTCCAAATTGTCTAATTCCATTTACCCTTCCATTCAGCCTACAAGTCACACACAATTTTGTCAATAAATAAATTTCTCCTCATAAGCTGCCAATAATTTAAACATTGTTCCTATTTAAAAAAAAAAAATTTCAATCACAATTTTGTGTCAGCCATGTGTGCGGCTGTGTCAGCCATGTGCAGCCAAGTGTGCGGCTGTGTCAGAAGATGAAGTGATGGTAAAAAGATGTATTAGTGACATGATTGCTTCACACATGTATTTTTTCAATGTACAACATACACTTATGTTTTGTCACAAAATTGACAGTTTATGACTTTTTTTTGATGTCACTCTCACTTCTCGAGTCAAATTTTTTTTTATTGTGACTCTCTGGACCTACTCACAAAAAAGTATTCATATAAATGTCAAATTTAGTAATAAAATCTGAACTCAGTGAAAATGAGCTATCTTATGTTATATAACAACAACAACAACATTATCTTTTCACCACCAAGGGATGATAAAGTTCATGTGAGTTAAATAACAAAAAGATGGTGGACAACAGCAAAAGTCAAAGTCATCATAAAAATAAAAGTGATTTTAAAAATAATTTAAAAATTCCATAGGTCAGTTGTGTGAGTAACGTGATATAGAAGCTTCAAAAAGTCAACAAAGGAAATAATAGTCTATTATTTTAAGTGGATCAACTTGACCTATTTAACTAAGCAAATTAATACGCTCAAGAAAAACTCATTTTTGTCATAAAGAAATACTTCATTGAGTGGCTTTACAATATGATCAGGAAACGTAATTTTTATATACAAATATTTACATCCCATATGAAGTTCAACAGATGGGATAAGAATGTTGAAATCCCATATGAAGTTCAACTAATGGGATATGAATGTTAACATCCCCTATGAAGTTCAACTGATGGGATAAGAATGTTCACTGAGCTTTTTCTGATCCACATGTCCTGAACTCTGACCCACTTGCCCTGAACAAACCAGTCATAAAACAAAACACCAGTCTGCCTAAACCAGTGATTCTCACGCAGTCTAAACCAAAACTTCTCATCAAGTTTGTATTCTCAACCCATTATTCACAAAGTTTTAACAAATCATTCAAGTGTTGGCCTGAAGTCAAGTGTTGGCCTGAAGTCAAGTTGTTTTACCAGTATGACTTATCTAACATGATCATAACAAATGTTGGCACAGATTGACAGGTAGGGTGGCACACTATTTTGAGAAGCACTGGATTAAACTATTGGCTTGATAGAAGTGGATAAAATACATTCTCAAGAATACTTTAAAACATCTTAAAATATAAGACAGCATTAACTAAAATCAGGTCATCAATGAATACACTTCCGGGTAAATAGATCATCTTTCATATAGATCTTAGGAACAAGAGAAAGAAGAACTTAAGAAGGCTTATGAGATTGCCAGACCTTCCTGTCACTTATCACAGCATTTCTTTATCCTTATTTATCTTGTATTATTTCCTCTTAATGTGCAAGAATAAAAACTTGATATGAAGAAAAATGTACAAGTAAGTTTGTACATTTTTCTTCATATCTTGAATGTTCTGATAAAATTAATAAATGAAAATTAAAGTATTTAAAGATTACCCCACTATTAAAACTTGAAAGAAACTCTTGTTCAGGATAAGAAGACGGATAAGAAGACAATTTATAAATGAGAAAACCTCAAGCAAATGGATACCACTTAATATCAAAACCAATCAGAACTAAGGAGAGAAAAAATTCCCTTAAAAATGTGGTTAAGAAATAAGAATAGCTTTATTTTTAAAATTATTTTTGTATTTATTTACATCTCAATAAAATCAAATTGTTGTTTTTTTAATGTCTTAAACCTTCTAATATCAAAACTTTTTGTGTGTAGAAAATATTGAAACTGGTTTTAGCATTGCTCTATCACCTAGAAGATCCACATGAAAACCATCATCCCAAAAGATTTATTATTACATCAAAGTCAAACCATCTTGCAGAATACAAACAGAATTAATTATTAATATTTGTTTTTAGGTATGTTGATAACAACACAGACTTATAAGAAAGTTGATTGATAACAAAACAGACTTATAAGAATGTTGATTGATAACAAAACAGACTTATAAGAATGTTGATTGAAAAACAACACAAACTTATAATATAAGAATGTTGATTGAAAAACAACACAAACTTATAATATAAGAATGTTGATAACACCACAGACTTATAATATAAGAATGTTGATAACACCACAGACTTATAATATAAGAATGTTGATTGATAACACCACAGACTTATACATATAAGATTTTCATTTCCCCCCACTTCAATTCTTATTCATCAAAACAACAAGAGAATATAACAAGTCACAATATTTCATCCAATCAAACAATGAGTTCAAAGATAAAACAAGAATTAATAGCAAATTTCAATGTTGTAAGATGAGTCGCAGATGTGAACATCAACAAATGACAAAGGTGAAGGTCGCCATCAAAGTTATTTTCTTACTTTAAAAAAAAAATTATGATTCAAACACATTAGTCCTGGTCAATGCCAGGAAGTGTAGTTTCTATTCTAGAATACCGGTATTCACAACTCTTTCTTTTCCTTCCTCATGTCTATTCAGAAAAATAAATCCTTCCTGGCACATAGAAATATCCAACAAGGAGAATATCAGTTTTTGACACAATCAAATAAAAAACAAATTCCAAGAGTGGCAAGGCAGGGGAGGCAACTTTTCTTGAACTTGAACAAAGGTGAGTTATATCCACTTCATGAAATAAAATTAACTTTTTAAAAATAACACACGCAAGTAACACAATGCTACAGTAAGCAAGTCACATTTTGGCTTGAAATACTCGAATCATAGTCCCTGAGTTAAATGGATATGGTTTACTTTATGTTATATTTCCATCACATAATCATGTCCTCATTTTTTTTGTCACAAACATTGCTTTACCAATAACTTTTTAAATTACCTCCCATTGTCCATACAAGTTTATTTATAGTGAATCTCAAAAGCAGCCTTTTTTTTTTTGGCCAGGAAGTAAAAAGTTTACTGGTTATATTTAACAATGAGGGAAACAAATTCCATTCCAAGAATTAGCTTGTTCCAAGAAAAGAAAACTTGTCTTTTTTTTTTTTTAGGAAGGAGCAGGCATTTCTCTCAATCCTTAAAAACGAATCACATTGTTGACTTTTCTTAGAAAAACACTATGCACAAATCCTGTGTGGCTGGACAAATCCTATGCACATATCCTGGGTGGCTGGACATGACAAATCCTATGCACATATCCTGGGTGGCTGGACATGACAAATCCTATGCACATATCCTGGGTGGCTGGACATGACAAATCCTATGCACATATCCTGGGTGGCTGGACATGACAAATCCTATGCACATATCCTGGGTGGCTGGACATGACAAATCCTATGCACAGGTGGCTGGATATGACAAATCCTATGCACATATCCTGGGTGGTTGGACATGACAAATCCTATGCACATAACCTGGGTGGCTGGACATGACAAATCCTATGCACATATCCTGGGTGGCTGGACATGACAAATCCTATGCACATATCCTGGGTGGCTGGACATGACAAATACTATGCACATATCCTGGGTGGCTGGACATGACAAATCCTATGCACATATCCTGGGTGGCTGGACAAATCCTATGCACATATCCTGGGTGGCTGGACATGACAAACACTATGCACATATCCTGGGTGGCTGGACATGACAAACACTATGCAAATATCCTGGGTGGCTGGACAAGGACTCTCCAGGAAGGCTGTGTTCCATAACAATTATTTCTGGTCTCATTTCAAGTCTTTAGAACATGTAAATCTATTCAGACAGAAGTTGACAGAGAAAACTGATCTTATTGTCTGCTGGTCTGAATCTATTCAGATAGAAGCTGACAGAGAAGACTGTTCTTATTGTCTGCTGGTCTGATGTCTTCTATTGGAGTCTGAAAGGGAAAAAAAAATTACGTCAGGGCCTTATTTCTTTATTTTAAGTTTTACGGTTATCACACTACTGTTATCAACTGTCAAGTTATCATTTGGCTATAAAATCATTTTATTCTTCAAAACTACCCATTTTTTGTCGATCAACTTGACCAACTCACCAAACTGTCTGGGAATATTTTCTTTACAAACATACCGGTACCGGTAGTCCAAGTTTAAGTCATGTATTGACATTTGGATGAAATTTTCTTATCAGAGTTTCTATTATAACAGAGACAGAATTAATTTGATGCAAAACTTTATTTCGAGACACTGTATGTCACAAAAAGCTTCTATACGTGTGTCTATTTCCCCTAGAATAGTGAAACATTAGGTTATATATTATCAGACAAGCAACTCTGTAAACAATATTTATTTCCATTCATTTAAATTCAATGCAGGAATCTGTATTACTGGGACCAGCCTAATTAACTGATGAATTATCTCTAATTATTGATTCATCTAAATGAGCATTTGAGTCCATTTTTGATAACATTGCTTTTCATTGGTGTAAAAAAACCATCAAAATTTGATGAAATCTGGGACTTAAACCTATCGTCATTTAAAAGTTTGGTTTATTTATTTAGTAATGAAGTTAACATGTTCAAATAAACACCAATCTGCCGCATGTGGTATTCAGTGTTAACAATTAAAAATGTTGAATATGACAAAGAATATTCCGATGCCGCCGCCCAAACTGAAACAGTGAACGTCACTCACCCGAGACTCCAACTGTAATATACTGAGCTGAGAGGAGTCGTTTTTACCACCGTTGGACGACTGCGGCATTTGTTGGTTGGAATTGTTCGATGGGGATGGGTTGTTGTGCACAGGTCGCAGAAGTTGGTTTCTGAAATAACTGGTGGCCTTCACCTGAGCTTCATCGGTTGGGTCAACAACTGGACGACATTTTAAAAAAATAAATGACTTGGGTCAGACATTTGCGATTATCAACTAGAAGTTTTGAATTTCACAAAAAATATTTTTATTTGTACTGAAATAAATTTGTACATTTTAAGAGATGCGTTACTTCATGAAACTCTCTCACTGAAAATTATTGGCAACTTGGTAACTGGACAAGAAATGCTAGAGTAAGATTCCAAACAAATTTAGTTCCTACTGACAGAAGGGAGATACTGGTAACTATTTTTTAAAAGCAGTGATATTACACACCAGGGGGCGCCATCGAAAGTTTACGGAACTGCTGATATCTCTGCTTGGCTTCCAGCCTCGACTGTATTACGACGTCTTGCTCGTCCATAGGATTACTGAGTGGTCCCCCATGTTCTTTGGACATGTCGTTGACTGAAACAGTAAGGATAACCTTAAAATGCTGTGTCCAGTGGTGACCATAGGGTATGGCCATGTCCACTGGTGACCATAGGGTAAGGTCCATCCAGATGGAATAGACAAATTCTACCAATCAACTATCAGCCACAAATTCTACCAATCTACTATCAGCCCTTAACAAAGCTCCTAAACCCAGACAAAGCATTAACTAAGTAAGTCTCAATAACATCAGGTGTAATCTCTTTCACACCTGTATAACTTAAAGTGGCTGTACAGATAACCCAAGGGACAGGCTAGGCTAAACATACAACCAAAGTGACAGGCTAGGCTAAACATACAACCAAAGTGACAGGCTAGGCTAAACATACAACCAAAGTGACAGGCTAGGCTAAACATACAACCAAAGTGACAGGCTAGGCTAAACATACAACCAAAGTGACAGGCTAGGCTAAACATACAACCAAAGTGACAGGCTAGGCTGCACATACAACCAAAGTGACAGGCTAGGCTAAACATACAACCAAAGTGACAGGCTAGGCTGAACATACAACCAAAGTGACAGGCTAGGCTAAACATACAACCAAAGTGACAGGCTAGGCTGAACATACAACCAAAGTGACAGGCTAGGCTGAACATATAACCTAAGTGACAGGCTAGACTGCACATATAACCAAAGTGACAGGCTAGGCTGAACATACAACCAAAGTGACAGGCTAGACTGCACATATAACCAAAGTGACAGGCTAGGCTGGATATAACCAAAGTGACAGATTACCAATATTCCCTCAATTATTAATGCATTAATTCTGGGATTGTTTGAAAATGTGTATATGTGTGTAAATGTAATGAATTATACAATATTATAATATAAATGTGATAAATTATAAAATTATATCATAATATCACATTTATATTATATTTTATAATTTATTACATTTATATTAAATAATATTGTATGATTTATTACATTTCTTTTTATAATGTTTAACAGAAATGTCTCATTATCAAATATTGGTTTTGTATCACACACACACAAATGACACTTTTAACATGCAAATAATTCTCCCCTTCAAGTTATGCCATATATAAATGCCATAGATTTCCAAAATCAATGTTTTTCTTCCAAAAGTAAACAAATAAGGGAAGTAACTTACTGGTTTCTAAAATATCAGGTGGTAGTTCACTAGAGGAGCTGTCAAAGTCTAAGTTCTGAAGCTGGGACTGTTGCTGCTGCTGCTGCTTCTCTGACCTGGCGGTGCAGATTTTTTGGATCTCCTGCTTGACGTACTGGGAGGTAGATGAACTTGACGCACCCATGTCACCAGACAAATGTTTGCTGCTGTAGTCAAAGAAACAACAACGTTCAGTTTTACAGGTATGCCAGAGATTATACAGATTGTGACAGATTACACAGGTATGACAGAAATTACAGATTGTGACAGATTACACAGTTATGACAGAAATTATACAGATATGACAGATTACACAGGTATGACAGAAATTACAGATTGTGACAGATTACACAGTTATGACAGAAATTATACAGATTATGACAGATTACACAGGCATGACAGAGGTTTTATTAGTCTTTATGAATCAAAATCAATGTATCACTATTTAACAATATTGAATCCACTATAACAGTGGTCACCAAATGGTGGTCCGTGGACCTTTACCGGTCCGCATGCCTAATGCTGTCAGTCCCCATAACATAAATATTTATTGTCAAATAGAAATAAATGTATAAAAATAAATCATGCACCAGTCCCTGGTAAAATTTCGAAACTTGTCCACCGGTCCGACAAATTTAAAAGTTTGGGAACCACTGCACCATAACATCTGTAAGAAATGCTTGGTAAACATTATATGCCCTATGTCCTGTGTCTAATTATGATTGGGGACAGAACATGAAATGCTCAATGTCCTGTGTCTAATCATGATTGGGGACAGAACATGAAATGCTCAATGTCCTGTGTCTAATCATGATTGGGGACAGAACATGAAATCCTCAATGTCCTGTGTCTAATCATGATTGGGTACAGATCATGAAATGCTCAATGTTCTGTGTCCCAATCATGATTGGGGACAGAACATGAAATGCTCAATGTCCTGTGTCTAATCATGATTGGGGACAGATCATGAAATGCTCAATGTTCTGTGTCCCAATAATGATTGGGGACAGAACATGAAATGCTCAATGTCCTGTGTCTAATCATGATTGGGGACAGAACATGAAATGCTCAATGTCCTGTGTCTAATCATGATTGGGGACAGATCATGAAATGCTCAATGTTCTGTGTCCCAATCATGATTGGGGGCAGAACATGAAATGCTCAATGTCCTGTGTCTAATCATGATTGGGGACAGATCATGAAATGCTCAATGTTCTGTGTCCCAATCATGATTGGGGACAGATCATGAAATGCTCAATGTTCTGTGTCCCAATCATAATTGGGGGCAGAGCCATTGTGTCCATGTCAATGAGACTTTTGTTTCTTATAAACCCTTTCTATTAAAACTCACTTCTCCATCGAGTTGATGTCCATGACATGCATGTTGAATTCGTGCAGGCCGCTGGCTGTTGACTGCGCCATGGTGCTCCCAGAGCTAAAAGACTGAGCTCCGCCAGAGACCGACTGACCACCCTGAAATGGCGCGGGGCCACCAGGTAAATTCACTTGACCGCCGAAACTGCCGGACATTGGCACTTGGCTGTAGGGTGGGCTGACCTGCTGTTAAAAAGATGTTTCTGTTCGTCAGTTTTAAGTCAACATTATGGGGTTGTTATGTAGCACACATTCCCGTAGCACACATTCCCGTAGCACACATTCCCCGTAGCACACACTCTCCGTGCGTGAACTTTCCCTCGCATTAGACTGCTAGCAGACAGTAATGTCTGTTGTGGGCGTGGTTAAATCTCTTTGATGTATCTTGTTTACAACTGTGTTTACCAATTAAACATGGTTAGACTGTCTCCTAGTATCTTGTCGAATGATCTCGATAACCCAAGAAATGTAAAAAACACGTCATAAGTCTTTTCTGGAAGCGTCTTACGCTACATGTATATAAGGGATTGACAGATATGGAGAGACGGAGATTCAGATAGATAGATAGATTTTTAACTTTACGAGACGTGTATTATTCTTTGTGTGCTCACGTGTTTATTTCACATTTCATCATTATTCATTGGCACATTATATGAACTGTGTTAACTGTGTACCGGTACAAGATCTATCATACTGTAAGTTGATGATTTGTAATGATATTTCTTTTGTTTTGTAATTACATTAATACATAATAAATCTCATTAATTGTAATTAGCAACTGTTTTGGGTGTTGTATGTTTAATATTGTTAACTCTATGGTATCGTCCTTTGTTAGGCACTGTTTACAACGAGCCAATTAAAATTAAAAAACTAGGAGATTAATTTCTCATATTAGAAGCCAGTGCGTTTAACAGGGGTCTTTTGGTGACCCAAAATAAAAAATGAAATGTGCCAGACTCTGTCACTAAATACATTTTTAATACAAGTCATTTGCTTAGATTTTACTAAGATCATTGCATTAATATTTTTATTTTGTGCAAAGTAGATCTTTACTTCATTTACTGAATATTTACTTCATTTACCGACTGAATATTTACTTCATTTACAGAATATTTACTTCATTTACAGAATATTTACTTCATTTACCGACTGAATATTTACTTCATTTACCGACTGAATATTTACTTCATTTACCTACTGAATATTTACTTCATTTACTGACTGAATATTTACTTCATTTACTGACTGAATATTTACTTCATTTACTGACTGAATATTTACTTCATTTACTGAATATTTACTTCATTTACTGAATATTTACTTCATTTACTGACTGAATATTTACTTCATTTACTGACTGAATATTTACTTCATTTACCGACTGAATATTTACTTCATTTACTGAATATTTACTTCATTTACTGAATATTGACTTCATTTCCCCGGGATTGAAGGTTTACCAAGGTCAATGACCTTGTTATTAGATAACATGTATTTTTTAAATAATTTATTTTTTTCCAAGTTAAAGGGTCGGGAAAGGGTGGGGAAAGGGTGGAGAAAGGGTCGGGAAAGGGTCGGGAAAGGGTCGGGAAAGGGTGGGGAGTTTTTTTCCTAAAAGATATTGTGCATTTATAAAGCTATTTTTAAAAAAATGAAACTCTCTGATCAAACAAATATTTGACTCTTCATCTGATCAAACAAATATTTGACTCTTCATCTGATCAAACAAATATTTGACTCTTCATCTGATCAAACAAATATTTGACTCTTCATCTGATCAAACAAATATTTGACTCTTCATCTGATCAAACAAATATTTGACTCTTCATCTGATCAAACAAATATTTGACTCTTCATCTGATCAAACAAATATTTGACTCTTCATCTGATCAAACAAATATTTGACTCTTCATCTGATCAAACAAATATTTGACTCTTCATCTGATCAAACAAATATTTGACTCTTCATCTGATCAAACAAATATTTGACTCTTCATCTGATCAAACAAATATTTGACTCTTCATCTGATCAAACAAATATTTGACTCTTCATCTGATAAAACAAATATTTGACTCTTCATCTGATCAAACAAATATTTGACTCTCCATCTAATAAAAAAAATATTTGACTCTCACTTGGACAGAAGACTGCTGAGACTGCCTCATGCCAGCATTGGGGGACAGAACGGCTTGCGGAGAAATCAGCAACGGGTCCGGTGGGCTTGTGCCGAATGGACTCTGCGGGGCACGGGGAGATCCGCGACCTGTAGAAGAAATAATTAAAATGTAGAAATTGAAATAGTTTGATCATTATCAATTACATAATTTAATTTTGTTAAATAGAGTAACGTACGGTCATGAAGTACATTGGAGTATAAGAGATGTCTGACATGTATAAGAGATGTCTGACATGTATAAGAGATGTCTGACATGTATAAGAGATGTCTGACATGTATAAGAGATGTCTGACATGTATAAGAGATGTCTGACATGTATAAGAGATGTCTGACATGTATAAGAGATGTCTGACATGTATAAGAGATGTCTGACATGTATAAGAGATGTCTGACATGTATAAGAGATGTCTGACATGTGTAAGAGATGTCTGACATGTATAAGAGATGTCTGACATGTATAAGAGATGTCTGACATGTATAAGAGATGTCTGACATGTATAAGAGATGTCTGACATGTATAAGAGATGTCTGACATGTATAAGAGATGTCTGACATGTATAAGAGATGTCTGACATGTATAAGAGATGTCTGACATGTATAAGAGATGTCTGACATGTATAAGAGATGTCTGACATGTATAAGAGATGTCTGACATGTATAAGAGATGTCTGACATGTATAAGAGATGTCTGACATGTATAAGAGATGTCTGACATGTATAAGAGATGTCTGACATGTATAAGAGATGTCTGACATGTATAAGAGATGTCTGACATGTATAAGAGATGTCTGACATGTATAAGAGATGTCTGACATGTATAAGAGATGTCTGACATGTATAAGAGATGTCTGACATGTATAAGAGATGTCTGACATGTATAAGAGATGTCTGACATGTATAAGAGATGTCTGACATGTATAAGAGATGTCTGACATGTATAAGAGATGTCTGACATGTATAAGAGATGTCTGACATGTATAAGAGATGTCTGACATGTATAAGAGATGTCTGACATGTATAAGAGATGTCTGACATGTATAAGAGATGTCTGACATGTATAAGAGATGTCTGACATGTATAAGAGATGTCTGACATGTATAAGAGATGTCTGACATGTATAAGAGATGTCTGACATGTATAAGAGATGTCTGACATGTATAAGAGATGTCTGACATGTATAAGAGATGTCTGACATGTATAAGAGATGTCTGACATGTATAAGAGATGTCTGACATGTATAAGAGATGTCTGACATGTATAAGAGATGTCTGACATGTATAAACAATGGAATGACATTTAGATAATCTCTGTTGAACTTCTTTCACAGTGGCCTGCATAGAAATGTTTCATAGAATTGGATCCCATTTAGAGTACTCGCATTAAACCATTGCTTCTCTGATGCACATACAAAAATGGTACTTCCCACATGTACTGCACTGCATTACCTTTGGATAACTCACCTGTGGGTACTCTCTGCAACATCCTGTTCTGTTGGAACATGCCTTGTCCTTGACCTTGCTGTTGTTGAGGGGAGAAGACCCCGCTGACAGAGCCGCCCACAAACTGGGAGTTGTCAGAAAACTGAAAGCGGGCATCACGTTGCTGCTGCTGTTGCTGCTGCTGTTGGCTCTGCTGAGCTTGAGGCAGTTGCTGTTGGTTGACAGGGCTGGGCAGTGAATTGCCCGACAGCGACCTCTGGCGGTTCATATTGGGGGAAAACTGATTACCCTAAAACAAGATGTTATTGTTTTTAAATTCATCTGCTATGTCGGTACACATGTTTATCATTTCTATTTTCTAAGCGGGTACAAGTTGGTACATATCAATTTCTATTATCTCAGACGGAACAAATCGATACACATGTAGATCATTTCTATTTCTAACAAGCCTAATAAGGTCAGTATAAATTTTCTTTCTAAACAAAGAATCCTAAGACGTGCAGACTTCATGCCATGATCAACAAACCTTGGAAAAAAAGTTTCGGTGAATCTCATAGGATTGTGGATCATTAAAAGTAAGAAATATAAAGCAACTACAAGTAATATATGGGGGAATATGGGGGAATATGGGGGAATATTTCTCTAAGAGTGGAGGTGGGAAGTATGGTCACATTGATTGTGTAATGATAGATTAGAATGCTCCGTAACTCATGTCCTACGTAATCTGTCATACACTATCTCATGTCCTACATAATCTGTCATACACTATCTCATGTCCTATGTAATCTTTCATACACTATCTCATGTCCTATGTAATCTGTCATACACTATCTTATGTCACCACAGTTGCCAGCAATGTGCAATCATTAAATCGAGAGTTGAGAACACATGACTCCTATGTGTCCAAATGCCAACTCTGGTACTGGTGTAGGAAGCTCAAAATTTGACTGCCATGTATAGGCTTAAAGTCTAACAAGCCTTGTATGAATGTCTGTCTATGAAGTAAAGTCTAACAAGCCTTGTATGAATGTCTGTCTATGAAGTAAAGTCTAACAAGCCTTGTATGAATGTCTGTCTATGAAGTAAAGTCTAACAAGCCTTGTATGAATGTCTGTCTATGAAGTTAAGTCTAACAAGCCTTGTATGAATGTCTGTCTATGAAGTAAAGTCTATCAAGCCTTGTATGAATGTCTGTCTATGAAGTTAAGCCTAACAAGCCTTGTATGAATGTCTGTCTATGAAGTAAAGTCTATCAAGCCTTGTATGAATGTCTGTCTATGAAGTTAAGTCTAACAAGCCTTGTATGAATGTCTGTCTATGAAGTTTTACAAAAGTTTCTTCCTTTTTTCTGCAAATCTAAACAAAACAAAAGATGTCAACTTTCTAATGTTCACTCCCAGATGTCATGACTAGTTCATCTGTCTGTTCACTCCCAGATGTCATGAATAGTTCATCTGTCTGTTCACTCCCAGATGTCATGAATAGTTCATCTGTCTGTTCACTCCCAGATGTCATGAATAGTTCATCTGTCTGTTCACTCCCAGATGTCATGAATAGTTCATCTGTCTGTTCACTCCCAGATGTCATGAATAGTTCATCTGTCTGTTCACTCCCAGATGTCATGAATAGTTCATCTGTCTGTTCACTCCCAGATGTCATGAATAGTTCATCTGTCTGTTCACTCCCAGATGTCATGAATAGTTCATCTGTCTGTTCACTCCCAGATGTCATGAATAGTTCATCTGTCTGTCGACTCCCAGATGTCATGAACAGTTCATCTGTCTGTCAACTCCCAGATGTCATGAATAGTTCATTCATCTGTCTGCTTACTCCCAGAAGTCATAAATAGTTCATTCATCTGTCTGTTTACTCCCAGAAGTCATAAATAGTTCATTCATCTGTCTTTGAGTTGCGTCAGGTATCCTGAGGTTTATGGCCAGTTTGAGACCAGACATGCAAACAAACAGACATACAAACACACAAACTCAGACAGACATACACACACACCAACACACAGACAGTTACCTGTGCCACACAGACAGACAGTTACCTGTGCCTCACAGACAGACAGTACCTGTGCCACACAGACAGACAGTTACCTGTGCCACACAGACAGACAGTTACCTGTGCCACACAGACATACAGTTACCTGTGCCACACAGACATACAGTTACCTGTGCCACACAGACAGACAGTTACCTGTGCCACACAGACAGACAGTTACCTGTGCCACACAGACAGACAGTTACCTGTGCCATTCCAATTGGATCTTGGGCCCCCTGAGACCTCATGCCCCAAGTTCCACCGGTTCCGGGTTGGGGAGAGAAATGAGGTGACAACTGGCCGGGCTGAGGTGAGGGACCGGGACCCTGGGGGGTGAAACGAGGGGACATTGGTCCTGGCATGCCCTGGCCTCTCTATCGGTGCAAACCAAGGAAGGGAGACAAGCAAACAGAAGGAAGCCAAGCAAGGGGGAGATAAAACAAAAGTAAATCAAATCATACGATCTATAAAGCAAATAAATATGTGGGTCGGAATTTACACGGAATATAAATTTTGAAAGAAATTTTGTAATAATTCTAAAAGCTTGCAGCTCAATATGTCATGGAGTTAAAAGGAAAAGTGATCTAAAATAACAATGGAAACTCATTAAATGGCTCAACGTGTTATACCTATTATTCCAATTTAAATTTAGCCCCCAATGAAAAACGTCTTTCAGCACCCAGATACTGCTACACAACCGGTACACAACCTGTACACAACTGGTACACATGAATATTTTATTTGTATTCCTGAAAGGTTTATGCAATGGCAATTGCTATTCGTTTAGGCAACTAATTCAATGACATTCTGAGCTTAGGCAACTAATTCATGCACTTACAAAAGTATATAATAAACAAAGAGGTTTCTAAAAGAAAATAAATGAATTCTCAGATTTAATACAAGTGAGATTTGTAAGCAAGGAGATGTAATCAAATCAACAAACAGAATTAATTCATTATTTACATATGTGAACAGAAGTTTAGGGAACAATGAACAGGAACAATTTGAACTATTGAGTCTGTCCAGAATTTAAGCATGACATGGGGGGAGCAGAATTTTATTCCCATTTCAGTTTTAAATACTTGGAATTGGAACATTTCTGTTTTTATGGGGGTTTAAAGGCACAGCAAAAAGTAATGATAATTGTGAGTACAGCAAAAAGTGGGGGATATCCACAAATCCACTTATGAAATTTAAAACAGAAATCACATAAAATAGTCAATAATTGTAAATAATATTATTGTCATTAGAACAATTATCCATGTGCTAAAATGAATATTGGTATGAGATATACTCATTGGTATGTAGTACTATGAAATGTTGGCGCAGAAGCAGAATAAATAATAATAATGAAGGGGATCGTCTCCTCCTGAATTAACCAGGAAGCTGACGGCTAATATTTCCTTAACCAGGAAGCTGACGGCTAATATTTCCTTAACCAGGAAGCTGGTGGCTAATGGCTACAACAGAACAGGACTAACGTAGAAACGTAACAACTAAATTTTAGTGAGTAATAGTTTTGATGAAAACATTTCATTGGACTTGGTCATTCTTACACACCTGTACTGGCAAGGTCACGTTGGGGGGATGGCCTTGGGTCATCAGTTCCCTGAAGTTGTCCGGGAAAGGTGTCTGAGGACCTGCAGTGCCCTCTAGATTTGGCATTCCAGACGTCTGAAGTAGAGGAGCAAGAACTAGGTCAATATTGTACCAACAGTAAAACAGAAAAATCAAACAAAGAATAACCACAGAGTATACTATTTAGCAATATGTGACCTAATGATAAAGAAAATGTGACCTAATGTTATTGAAAATGTGACCTAATGGTAGAGAAATTGTGACCTAATGGTAGAGAAATTGTGACCTAATGGTAGAGAAATTATGACCTAATTGTAGAGAATGGATGTTTCAACTGATGTAATTATCAATACCAAAAGAGTATGGTAGGTGGGGGGTGGGGCCAAAAACACTACACAATGTGTTATATACTGGTACAATGATTACTCTACACAATGTGTTATATACAGTGATTACTCTACACAATGTGTTATATACAGTGATTACTCTACACAATGTGTTATATACAGTGATTACTCTACACAATGTGTTATATACTGGTACAATGATTACTCTACACAATGTGTTATATACAGTGATTACTCTACACAATGTGTTATATACAGTGATTACTCTACACAATGTGTTATATACAGTGATTACTCTACACAATGTGTTATACACAGTGATTACTCTACACAAATGTGTTATACACAGTGATTACTCTACACAAATGTGTTATACACAGTGATTACTCTACACAAATGTGTTATATACAGTGATTACTCTACACAAATGTGTGTTACATACAATGATTACTCTACACAAATGTGTGTTACATACAATGATTATTCTACACAAGTGTGTGTAACATACAGTGATTATTCTACACAAGTGTGTGTTACATACAGTGATTATTCTACACAAGTATGTGTTACATACAATGATTATTCTACACAAGTGTGTGTTACATACAGTGATTATTCTACACAAGTATGTGTTACATACAATGATTATTCTACACAAGTATGTGTTACATACAATGATTATTCTACACAAGTGTGTGTTACATACAATGGTTATTCTACACAAGTGTGTGTTACATACATTGATTATTCTACACAAGTGTGTGTTACATATAATGATTATTCTACACAAGTGTGTGTTACATACAATGATTATTCTACACAAGTGTGTGTTACATACAATGATTATTCTACACAAGTGTGTGTTACATACAATGATTATTCTACACAAGTGTGTGTTACATACAATGATTATTCTACACAAGTGTGTGTTACATATAATGATTATTCTACACAAGTGTGTGTTACATATAATGATTATTCTACACAAGTGTGTGTTACATACAATGATTATTCTACACAAGTATGTGTTACATACAATGATTATTCTACACAAGTGTGTGTTACATACAGTGATTATTCTACACAAGTGTGTGATACTTACAATAATTATTCTACACAAGTGTGTGTTACATACAATGATTATTCTACACAAGTGTGTTACATACAATGATTATTATACACAAGTGTGTGTTACATACAATGATTATTCTACACAAGTGTGTGTTACATACAATGATTATTCTACACAAGTGTGTGTTACATACAATGATTATTCTACACAAGTGTGTGTTACATACAATGATTATTCTACACAAGTGTGTGTTACATACAATCATTATAGCCAAGATGTATGTTAAAAAAGAAAGTTTCCAGAATTTTTCAATAGTTTGGTTTTAATGCTGCTGGCAAACTAACCTGGCTAAATCTCTGGGTCAGACTAACCTGGTTAAATCTCTGAGTCAGACTAACCTGGTTAAATCTCTGAGTCAGACTAACCTGGTTAAATCTCTGAGTCAGACTAACCTGGTTAAATCTCTGGGGCAAACTAACCTGGTTAAATCTCTGAGTCAGACTAACCTGGTTAAATCTCTGAGTCAGACTAACATGGTTAAATCTCTGAGTCAGACTAACCTGGTTAAATCTCTGGGGCAAACTAACCTGGTTATCTCTGGGGCAAACTAACCAGGTTAAATCTCTGGGGCAAACTAACCTGGTTAAATCTGAGTCAGACTAACCTGGTTAAATCTCTGAGTCAGACTAACCTGGTTAAATCTCTGAGTCAGACTAACCTGGTTAAAACTCTGAGTCAGACTAACCTGGTTAAATCTCTGAGTCAGACTAACCTGGTTAAATCTCTGAGTCAGACTAACCTGGTTAAATCTCTGAGTCAGACTAACCTGGTTAAATCTCTGAGTCAGACTAACCTGGTTGAATCTCTGAGTCAGACTAACCTGGTTAAATCTCTGAGACAGACTAACCTGGTTAAATCTCTAAGGCAAACTAACCTGGTTAAATCTCTAAAGCAAACTAACCTGGTTAAATCTTTAAGGCAAACTAACCTGGTTAAATCTCTAAAGCAAACTAACCTGGTTAAATCTCTAAGGCAAACTAACCTGGTTAAGTCTCTGTGGTTAAATCTCTGGGGTGAACTAACCTGGTTAAATCTCTAAGGCAAACTAACCTGGTTAAATCTCTAAAGCAAACTAACCTGGTTAAATCTCTAAGGCAAACTAACCTGGTTAAGTCTCTGTGGTTAAGTCTCTGGGGAAAACTAACCTGGTTAAATCTCTAAGGCAAACTAACCTGGTTAAATCTCTGATTAAATGGTAGACCCTGGAGCCGCTGTTGTTGTTGCTGTTGTTGCTGCTGCTGTTGCTGCTGCTGTTGCTGCTGCTGTTGTTGCATTTGATGCATCCGTTGGCGCTCACGCTCCTGCTGTTGCAACTGTTTCTGCCTGCCCATCTGGCGGCTTTGTTGCTGGTACAACAGCGTTTGCCTGACAATCATGGAGGAGTTGAGGCCAGCGCCGCGGAAGGGGACTGAATTCTGCAGGGCGGTCGCCAGCGGACCTTTCAGTATATAAAAAAAAAAGGGTTTGATAATAAAATTGCTGAAATTTTAACATAAAAAATTGGATCCACTGTCACTGAACAGAATGGTGAACCTTAAGTTACAGAAGGTTTGGGGGTGGGATAAATTAATGATCTAGCAATGTGCATATTTAAATGTATAATGGTTTTACACAGCAATTGAGGGAGCTGTTCCTATGCGACTGTTTCGTTCCAGCTGCTTCGTAAATTGTGAGGTGGTAACCCACGACAGATATCTCTTTTAGAGGGCGTCTGACACTTCCCCAGGATTTTTGGACATAAATATACCATCCCAACCCCCTGGGAAAGTCGACTGTTCACCCTGTGAGAGCAGCTTCACCGGCCGGACCGAATGTCCTTGGGCTGGGGTGGCCTCCAGATCATTTAGGTGCTGGCGGGGGGCTGTTCTGGCGAAGGGAGACCTCCAATGTGTCCCTTTGCGGTCCGATACTTGGGCTTAGAAAGGGTGCTTTGGGTAGGGCATAAAGAGCTTGGTACTAGCTTGGCGGCTTGCTGACATCATTTCCTAATGTACATTTTCAATGGTTTTATAGGTAGGCAATGTCCGGCCAGGAATTAGTAAATTGAATCCAATAATCTGGTTACTAGAAAATGCAGAGATTTTTACTACAATAGCAATGCTAGTCAACAACAACAAAATATATAGTCAGACGATACCTCTCGGCTGGTTAAAAAAGACAATATATAGTCAGACGTTACCTCTCGGCTGGTTAAACCCTGGTTGTTGCTGCTGCTGTTGCTGTTGTTGTGACTGCTGTTGTGGGCGCAAACCAGGCATCTGTGGGCTGAATCCCCCTTGCATGTTCTGTTTGATCTGCGGGCTGTTGCTGTATCCGGGAACAGCATTCTGACCTGGGCTCAGTGACATGTTGCCCAGCGGTTGGTTGGAGCCAAGCGGTTGGTTCGAGCCCACTGGTTGGTTGGCTATCCCAGACTGCAACTGTTGCTGTAGTGAACGCTGAGAAGAATAAAATGTTTTTTAAGAACTGATGTCATCAAACGGACAAGAGACTTTTTGCTCGGGCCTTTTAGTGAGACAGGGCCTGACAATGACAGTGAAATAGGACCTAACAGTGAAATAGGGCCTAACAGTGGAACAGGGCCTAACAGTAGAACAGAGCCTTACAGTGGAACAGGGCTTAACAGTACAACAGGGCCTAACAGTGGAACAGGGCCTAACAGTGGAAGAGGGCCTAACAGTGGAACAGAGCCTAACAGTGGAACAGGGCCTAACAGTGGAACAGGGCCTAACAGTTGCCCAAAAGGATATTCATTTTATAATTTACATTGAGAAAAATATCAACCCTTTATCATAAATATGTGGTTTTTTTCTAATTTTTATTTACCACGTATGCAAAACTTATAGCTTGTAGGTAATTTGTAACAATTCAAATAAAATTTGAATGATTATTCCCAAGTCAATACGGGATTTGATAGAGATAAGAGGGTGTTCCCAAGTCAATACGGGATTTGATAGAGATAAGAGGGTGTTCCCAAGTCAATACGGGATTTGATAGAGATAAGAGGGTGTTCCCAAGTCAATACGGGATTTGATAGAGATAAGAGGGTGTTCCCAAGTCAATACGGGATTTGATAGAGATAAGAGGGTGTTCCCAAGTCAATACGGGATTTGATAGAGATAAGAGGGTGTTCTCAAGTCAATACGGGATTTGATAGAGATAAGAGGGTGTTCCCAAGTCAATACGGGATTTGATAGAGATAAGAGGGAGCTCTCAGGATGGATGGATTGTGTGTTTGAAAGATTAATTTGACAAATGTCTTAAGTTAAGAAGTTTAAAGAAGTTAAAACTGTCCTGGCTTCAAAGTTGCTCAGTTAATCAGAATGTTTTTTATCATGTCTGTGTTGTGTTTAAATCTGCTGAAGTAATCAAAGTACAAAGTAATCAAAGTACAAATCAATCTAAAGAAATGTTCAGGAACATTCCATATTTTAAAGTTCGTTTTAAAGAATTAAAAAAAATAAAACAGCCAACTTAATTTAATCCATTATTTTGAAGAATACCAAACTATAATATAAACATAAATCAAAAAGACTTAGGTCAGGCCCGCACAACTCAAAATGTAAGACGGGCTGTAATACATTAAGAAAAACTCCTGCGGGCCAAACAAAAATAGGACAGGACTTGTGCGGGCCAAAAGAAAATATGACAGGGGGGAAAGCTATTAAGAAAATAAGAATAAAGAATATTTCGTTACTTCGCGGGCCACATAGTGGGTGCTGGCGGGCCACATAGTGGGTGCTGGCAGGCCACATGCGGCCTGTGGGCCATATGTTGTGCAGGCCTGTGTTAGGTAATTTTGGAAAAATCTATAAAAGTCTAACTAAACTAGTTCACAAAGGTAATTATGTTAGAATCTTGACAGTCTAAACTAGTTCACAAAGGTTAGAAGCTTGACAGTCTAACTAAACTGGTTCACAAAAATGTTGCAGTTTATCATTAGTAATTGACCCCTCCAATAGTAATTGACCCCTCCATTAGTAATTGACCCCTCCATTAGTAATTGACCCCTCCATTAGTAATTGACCCCTCCATACAAGTGAGCCTTTAGAAATCAATTTTGATGAGAAACCTGCAGAGAGACATTCAGTTTTATTTCCCCATCATCTGACTAAACCTCGTTAACCCCACTGACAAATGACCAGTGGACCAAATGGTCAGTGGCCTCAATGACCAGTGGACCAAATGGCCAGTGGCCCCAATGACCAGTGGACTAAACGGCCAGTGGCCCCAATGACCAGTGGACCAAATGGCCCCAATGACCAGTGGCCCCAATGACCAGTGGACCAAATGGTCAGTGGCCAATGACCAGTGGACCAAATGGCCAGTGGCCCCAATGACCAGTGGACCAAATGGCTAGCAGCCCTAACCCCAAGGACCAGTGGACTAAACGGCCAGTGGCCCCAATGACCAGTAGACCAAATGGCCCCAATGACCAGTGGCCCCAATGACCAGTGGACCAAATGGTCAGTGGCCCCAATGACCAGTGGACCAAATGGCCAGTGGCCCCAATGACCAGTGGACCAAATGGCTAGCAGCCCTAAAGACTAATGAACCAAATGACCAGTGATCCCAATGAGAAATGGACCAAATAATCAGTGGCCCCAATGCAATGACCAATGGGCCAAATGAACAGTGACCCCTTGACAAATGGACCAATGACCACAAAGATGAATGGACCCAGATGGCCACAGTCGCTATTGATCAGACATGACCGGTTGTACTGACCTGTAACCCTTGTCTGTGGACCATAGTATTGTCCACTCCGACCCCCATGAGCTGAGATGGCTGCTGCTGCTGCAGGGGTCCAATGGGATCCTCCATCAGCTGTCTTTTGATGACATCAATGACTTGTTGCTCATTGGCCATGCTGGTGGCCCCCCCTTGTTGGGCGGGGCTTGGGTTGGTCAGGAAGTTGTCAGAACTTGGCCAATTGCCCGTTTCTTTCATGAACTCCTCCAACTGGGCAACAAGATTGGACTCGTCATTCAAGTCGATGTCAGACAGCTGCTGCTGTTGCTGCTGCTGCTGTTGTTGCTGCTGCTGCTGTTGAAGCTGTTGTTGCAGCTGCTGGTGTTGTAATAATTGTTGTAATTGTTGTTGCTGAAGCTGCTGCTTGAGTGGTTGTGAAAGATTTTGTTGAGTTGATGAGACTAATGAAGGCTGGGAGCTACCCAACTGTTGCTGGGAGCTACCCAACTGTTGTTGAGAGGTTGTTGAGGAAGGCTGCTGTGGTGGTGATAAAAAGGGTTGCTGCTGTTGTTGCTGCTGCTGTAAATGTTGCTGTGATTGCAGCTGTTGCTGCAATTGCAGCTGCTGCAACTGCTGGTGTTGTTGCTGCAGCTGTTGTTGTTGAAGCTGCTGTTGCAATGAAAGATTGTTACTCTCCAGAGCTTTCTGCTGTTGAAGTTTAAGTTTTTGTTGCAAGAGCAGCTGTTGCTGATGGTTTTGGTTGCTGATGTGACGGAATCTTTCCTGCTGCTGGTTGCTACTATTGTTCATGTTCTGTTCCCTTTGAAGTGACTGCAGCGACTGCCCCAGAGCCTGGGCGATAGAAGTGACAGATGGTGACAGATGACCCAAACCACTTCCGTGCGACCCTATCCCACCTCCGAGACCCGACATGGACACACCAACTTGCTGATTGGGAGTAATTCCCCCTGAATGACCACTGACTGCATTTTTCTGCAGGTCATCATGCAGGTCAGCAGCTTGCTGAAGAATTTGCTGCAGCAGCGGGTCATTCAGAGAGGAGTCGGCTCCCATCCTGGAGATATCATCCGCAATGATGGGTTCACTACCAAATATAGAATCCTCCCCCTCCAGAAGGCTCTGGATCTGGCTCAGCTGACTATCGGCACACTGAATATCCATGCCGGTCATTGAGTTTGAACTGATTGGCGAAGGACTTCCTGTTAAAAAGTTAGGTACGCTGCCGGTGTTGATGGTCAAGCTGGAAGTTTGATCTTTTCCGCCAGTCGCCCTGTGCAGTGCCGTCCCTTGGCCGTCCGTGCCCGAATTTTGTTCATTTGATAAGGGGAGGCCATTGTCATCGACCTTGACTGTGATGAATTTCTCCGTGAGGTTCCTCGGGTAGCGGCTCTGAGGGACCGCCGTGGGATTGATGGAGATGTTGGTGTTGATGACCGTCTCCTTGTGGGCCTTCTTGCTGAGCAGCTGGGCCAGGAGGGCGTTCTTCTGGGACAGTTTGCTCTGAGGCGTGTGGGGACCGCCGGACGATGTGGTTGGCTCCGTGTCCATGCCAACGCCATCACTGCTGTCAACATCTGGCAGCGACAGCTTCCTACGTTTGGTAGGGTTGGTAGTGTTGACGCTGCTTGTGCTGCTGCTGGGCAGCTGATGATGTTGTTGGTGGTGTTTCAGTGGGTTGTCGTCTTTTTCCCACAGCGAGTGCAGCAGCCTGGAACATAAAAGTGGGTCATGTCACGGTCTAGTTAATGGCTTGTTTATGAATATTTAGACTTATTTGCTGTGTCACACAGAAGACATTTACACACAGAAGACATTCAAATAGCTGTCACAGAGAAGACATTCAATTAACTGTCGCAGAGAAGACATTCAATTAACTGTCACAGAGAAGACATTCAATTAACTGTCACAGAGAAGACATTCAATTAACTGTCACAGAGAAGACATTCAATTAACTGTCACAGAGAAGACATTCAATTAACTGTCACAGAGAAGACATTCAAATAACTGTCACAGAGAAGACATTCAATACCGGTACTACTAGAAGTTGGTACATACCGTTACTACTAGAAGTTGGTACATACTGGTACTACTAGAAGTTGGTACATACCGGTACTACTAGAAGTTGGTACATACCGGTACTACTAGAAGTTGGTACTTACCGGTACTACTATAAGTTGGTACACATTATTTGTACATTGTACACTATGTAACAATATAATAAGATACCAACTCAAGTCTGTGGTCTGTGTAACAGCTAACCTTCATTTGCCATTATTTGTTTACCCCCCACATCACAAGATCACTCATTCCAGTTCTCCAATAAATATTCACACATTTAAGTTTGAGCATTCATGAAAACAACTCACCAGGTCCAGTCAAACAACATAACAGCAACACAGGATAATCTGGTCACAAAGTTCACTCAATAAACACAACAATAATCATCAGTACTACACACTGTCACACACACTACTTGTAATTGGTACACACTACTTGTAATTGGTACACAAAACTTATACCTAGTAAAGTACAAGTTTTGTGTACCATGTACACACCACTTGTACTTGGGACACACTACTTATACTTGGTACACACAACTTGTAAATTGTACACACCACTTGTACTTGGGACATACAATGTGTACACTGTACACTACTTGTACTTGGGACACACAACTTGTACATTGTACACACTACTTGTACTTGGTACACACTACACAAGGGCACTACTTGCCAGTCTTTAAGTTGACTAGTAAAGTTAATCTTTGGCATGCCAAAATTGAACAAATCTGTTGTTTTTCTCTCTTCAAACCAAAATGAACCTTGACTTGAACAGAAGTCATAGTTCATTTTCAGTCTTTAGGTTATTTTTAGTGACTATTAACTATGAAGTTCATTAAAAATAAATATTTATTCCTGAAGAAAAGTATATTTAAATATGCAATGACTTTGGTGAGTTTTTAAAATAATGTCAAGTCATTAAGATATAAATAATGCATAAATCCATAGCATCGAATGACCATCATTGTCACATCAAAAATGACCAAAGTTGTCACATCAAAAATGACCATCATTGTCACATCAAAAATGACCAAAGTTGTCACATCAAAAATGACCAAAGTTGTCACATCAAAAAATGACCATCATTGTCACATCAAAAATGACCAAAGTTGTAACATCAAAAATGACCATCATTGTCACATCAAAAATGACCAAAGTTGTCACATCAAAAATGACCAAAGTTGTCACATCAAAAATGACCATCATTGTCACATCAAAAATGACCAAAATTGTCACATCAAAAATGACCAAAGTTGTCACATCAAAAATGACCACCATTGTCACATCAAAAATGACCATCATTGTCACATCAAAAATGACCAAAGTTGTCACATCAAAAATGACCAAAATTGTCACATCAAAAATGACCAAAGTTGTCACATCAAAAATGACCATCATTGTCACATCAAAAATGACCAAAGTTGTAACATCAAAAATGACCAAAGTTGTCACATCAAAAATGACCATCATTGTCACATCAAAAATGACCAAAGTTGTAACATCAAAAATGACCATCATTGTCACATCAAAAATGACCAAAGTTGTAACATCAAAAATGACCAAAGTTGTCACATCAAAAATGACCAAAGTTGTCACATCAAAAATGACCATCATTGTCACATCAAAAATGACCAAAATTGTCACATCAAAAATGACCAAAGTTGTCACATCAAAAATGACCAAAGTTGTCACATCAAAAATGACCACCATTGTCACATCAAAAATGACCAAAGTTATCACATCAAAAATGACCAAAATTGTCACATCAAAAATGACCAAAGTTGTCACATCAAAAATGACCATCATCGTCACATCAAAAATGACCATCATTGTCACATCAAAAATGACCAAAGTTGTCACATCAAAAATGACCATCATTGTCACATCAAAAACAAAATAGTTAACTTTTGAATCCATATCCACAAGATGTGACATATTCAACCCACAGCTGTCAATGACAAGATGTGACTTATCCAACCCACAGCTGTCAATGACAAGATGTGACTTATCCAAACCACAACTGTCAATGACAAGATGTGACTTATCCAACCCACAGCTGTCAATGACAAGATGTATAACTGTATCGTAGTACTACCTCAGAGTTTCATTCATAAGAGTTTGCCGTGTGCAAAAACTATTAAACCATTGGTCAGGGAAAGCTTTAATTAATTATTCATGTGCCAAAGTTGAAAGTTTAAACTAAGTCTAAACAGTATTTTAGTGATAAGGCA
>CAXITT010001014.1:95316-119670 GCA_964033795.1 Lymnaea stagnalis
ATTCTTCCCCGACACCCCCCCCCCCGGCACTGAATTCAATATCTACTCACCTTAAGAAGGGCGTTTGGCTTCTTGGGCTCGGCCTCATTTTTGTCCCCCATGTGAAAATCAGAAAATCCTGTTGTTTTCCGACCACTTAATGACGGTGACGACAAGTTTGGCCCGTCCATCGTGGGCGGGTCGTCATCGTCGTCATCCTGACTCAGCAAGTTTTTCAGGATCTGGTTTCCTTTATCGCCGACCCTGTGACCCCGATCGTTGTGACTGTTGCCACCCCCGCCGCCGACGTCCATGTCTCCATCCTCGGACGTGCTCTGTGGTTTTTCCTGTGGACTTTGACCCGGTCCCTCCGTCGGGGACTGGCGCAGGTGGTCGTCAGGGGACTTCATCATGCCGGATGAACTGTTGCTGGGGTGAATGTCCATGCCCATGTTGGACATACTCCCAGACATCATTCCTACCGACGATGTAGTTATACCATTGTTACTGCTGGACACAGAGTTTGGGGTGGACATGGATGACCCGATCTGACCGGATGGCGTCCTGCCCCGCCCTATTTGACGACGCCCGTCCACGGATGCCGGAGAATGGAGCGGTTCGGGGGTGGTACTCTGTGTCAGGAGCTGGCAGAGTTTTCCCGACCTTTGAGAATTTAGTCCGTTGTTACTGTTGGCTATTGAGGTCATGGTCATCTGCTGGTGTCCGTTAAGGTCCATACCAGATGAGAACGAAGGCGACGGAGAAGAGAGGAATGAAGAGGAATTGAATGCCGACGACGATATGGAACTGTTGACATTAATGTCGAGGCCACCGATGCTGGTCTGAGAGTTGGAGTCCAGTGGGGAGGGGTGGGACATGCTGGTGGCTGTGTTGATAGGCGCAAAGTCTGCCGATGACGGTGGAGTGGGTGGCACCGAAGTCGGTGATCTGCCCCATCCTGCTGGACTCAATGGGTAACCTGGAGGAAAGAAAAAGATCAGGCGCACTAAGAGTAACATTGAGGTTAACAAAGAGGGTAACATTGAGGTTAACATTGAGGTTAACATTGAGGTTAACATTGAGGGTAACATTAAGGGTAACATTGAGGGTAACATTGAGGGAACATTGAGGGTAACATTGAGGGAACATTGAGGGACACTAAATGCTAAAAAATCAAGAAAAAAAAATCTTAAATTTCAGTAAAAGTTAATATATACTAATATAAATAGAAATGTATCCTTAATTAATTGAGAGAGTACCCTATTCATTAAATCTATCAAATTACCCGATTGAGGGGACATCAGCGGAGAACCAGAACTCTTTCTTTGAAAGCCCATGGAAAACTGGCCGCCTTGGTTTCGGTTCTGCTGAAGGGCAGGGTTGGTCGCCATTCCCAGGGCGGCGGGGCTGCGTTGATTGGGGTAGGCGCCCATCATTCTCTGGTTGAACCCCGCACTCCTTGGTGCCGAGCCGGGACTCGGCGTGAACCTCTGAGTTTTCTGCTGCCCGTCGAAGGAAGTCGTGGAATTACTCCTCTGAACCACGTTCAACATCGGGGGTCTCTTTATGCCCCCGTGCGCACCCGTGCCCCCGTGCCCGCCAGAGCCACCCTGCAGGGCATACTGAAGGCTGGACTGCTGGCCGGCAGAAGATGGCGACTTCATGCCGGTCAAGGTGTTCCAGTTGCTGGTGTTGGCCATATCAGCGGTCATCACTGGCTTCATATCTGGGAGGTCACCTGAGAAATTTTAGGACAATTCTTTTATGATCTCTGGCGTACTTTGAAACAAATTTTAAATTTAAAAAAAATTTTGTGCATTTAAAAAAAAATATTTTTTGCTCAGGGTTATATCATGACTGACAGTGTCATCAGTACATCGTCAGGCCATCGATATCATGCTAGGCATTACAAAACTAACCCTAGATTATTTTAGCACAAAGTGGTTCTCATGAAACGAAGGATATGGTGGACTAGGTTCTAGAACACAATTATATATGAAGAGGTTTGGGTGGATAAATTTTCAATCCCCCCAAATGAAAATCAGAGCATTGGGTTAAAGGTCAATTTTGAATTCAGAAAGTGGTTAGTTATTTTAGAATTGGTTATTTCAGTAAAAGGCTATTTCAGAATGTGGTTATTTCATTCTGAGCAACTACAAAAAAGAAAATGTAATTAATTGGTCAACAACTCAAAGGTTAATTGATATTGTAACACTCCTGACTCTGACATGGCGTGGGAGCTTATTTCTTATGCTGTGGGTTATGTCAGTAGTATGGTTACTTATGTTATGTTGATATTTCAGGATGCCGACTAAGGCTTCTTCATTCTTCCACTTATAATCCGGGCACGCAAATAAGAATACTGAATCCTGGTTAAACTTACAGTACTTTATTGAACACACTTTATATTGATAATATTAATAAATAATCCTTGCATGAATGTAATTTCACATATATATCTATAGTATTCCATCATTAAGAAAGACACGTCCTCAGACTACTATAACTCAGCTCAACTGTCTAATCTCACAGCTCTCACGCTACTGACTGACTCTACTGCTCTGCGCTCAGCTCTCTACTATCTCAGTCAACTCATACTTTATTACCAGCAAAGCGTGCAAAACAACCGCTCTGACAAAAACATAATTTTACTCTCCAAAAACGTGGAGTTCACATTTGCATCTCAAAATACATGGTCAACACAATTCACTGTTCACTCATGCTACCTCTCTGTTTTCATGTGAAAACATAGTCCGTTACATGCCCCACCCATCTGAAAAAATTTTGTGCAACAAAATTTTTGGCATTATATGTTGAAATAATGATAATGTCTCTTAGAAAATTTCAATGCCACATCTAACAATCAAATCAGTGTAACAACATTAACATTTCATCATTATGAAATACAGAGTCTTTTACTGTTAATATCACACATAATAGTGAATAATTTACCCTGGCAAAAAATTAAAAAATCACCAATGACAACCTCTTAAAATCTTTATGTATGATAATGTGAAGTGACATTAACATCTTAATGAATAATAAACACTGCAAAATGAATGTAACAATCTTAAATTTTGCATTAGAAAATTTACAATTGGTTAAAATCTGATATTCATTTACAAAAATTGATATGTACAAGTGTCTTATCAAAAAACTGAGTGAACGTATGTGTGTATATTCATTTAGAATGTCTGACTAATGTGTCTTAAGTCAGTGTCTTTGTCATTGTCTGCATGTTCAATGTGTCTGGAAAGGAAATCAGCTACTGTATTGTCTTTTCCTTTTATTGTCCTTATCTCATACTGATAATCTAATAGTATCAACGACCATCTGTTTATTTTACTATTCGCTATTTTCTTTCTATTCAGTGCCATTAATGGCTTGTGATCAGTCAATAATGTAAATTTTCTGCCTAATAGATATTTCTGTAGTTTTGTAAGTGCCCACACAATTGCTAAGCATTCTTTTTCAATGGTTGAGTAGTTAATTTCAGTTCTGCTTAATGCTCTACTTAAATAGGTAATTGGTCTTAATTTATGATTGTATTCTTGCATAAGGCAAGCTCCTAATCCAATGTTGGAGGCGTCTGTAACTAGAGTGAAAGACTGTTTAAAATTGGGTGATAACAATATGTTGTCACTTTGGAAAATTTCTTTGATTGTTCTCAGTGTATTTTCGCATTCATCCGTCCATACTATTTGTTTCTTGCTATCTTTATTTATTAGTTTCCTTAAGGGTAGTGTAACATCAGAAAATTTTGGAACAAAAGTGCTGTAAAAATTGCACAAACCTAAAATGGCTTTTACTTCTTTCTGAGTGTGTGGTGTTTTTATATTTAGTATTTTTCCTCTGTTGTGTTCTGTGGGCTGAATTGTGTTCTTACCGACTTTAAATCCTAAAAATTCAATGTCCTCTTGTGCAAACTTTAATTTGTTTGGTGCTATTGTAACTCCATGTGCTCTTAATTTGTTTAGTACTGTTTTTATAGTCTCTATATGTGTCTTCATATCCTTAGTGTGAATACAGATATCATCGACAAAATGTACGACATTTGGTATGCCTTCTAGCATGATTCGCATGAATCGAGAAAATGTTGCGGTAGAATTAACTAGACCAAATGGCATTACTGTCCATTCGAACAAGCCTTCCTCTGTGGCAAATGCAGTCAAAGGCATGGAATCTGGATGCATGCCTATTTGCCAGAATCCTCTGTTTAAATCTAAGTGTGTGAATAATGTGGAGGAGCCTATTTCTTCAAGTAGTTCTCTGGTGTCCCTCATGGGTTCTGCATCTAATTGTGTGATTTTATTTAACTCCCTATAGTCACAACATATACGGCACTGGCCATTTTTCTTTTTTACTACTACCATGGGTGATGCTATTGGTGAATCTGATCTTTTAATCTTGTTAGTCTGTATTAAATGATTTAGTTCTTTCTTTACTTCTTCCCTAAATGCATATGGAATTGGATAGATTTTGTGTTTGAATGTGGGTTCCTGTGTTAATATTATCTTGTGTTCTAAACTACTAGTGTGTCCTATGTTCTCTGTGATGACATCTTTGTATTCTTTCAGAATTGTTGTTAAGTGTCTGTTTGTTGTGGTGTTATTTTCATTGTCTTCTAATTGTATAACACTAGCAACGGTGGCTGTGCTACTTATTTCATTACTGATGGTTTCTAACTCTTCAGGAACAGAGTCATATTTTCTGAGCAAGTCCACATGTAGGACTTTCAATTCACCCTTCATGTGAATTACATAATCAACTAAATTTAACTTGTCATGAATTGTAAACGGACCCTGCCAGATCTTTTGTCCATTATTGTTAGGCAACCAGACTAAAACTTTATCATTTACTTTCAGATTTCTAAGGTATCTATGTGTATTCTTTATATGTCTTTGTCTTTTAGACTCCCTATCAGTGTTTTCTTTAGCATTTTCTATGCCATATGTTATCCTCTCTCTAATTTTTGTAATTATGTCAAATGTGTCTTGTTGTGTGCCTTTCTGGCCTAAAATGTTTTCTTTAAAAAGAGTTAACGGTCCCTTTGGATTGGCCCCAAACATTAGCTCAAATGGAGAGTACCCAGTGGTGTCTTGTATACTCTCTCTATAGGCGAATAAAACCATGGGTATATATAGGTGCCATTCTCTAGGGTGGTCTATTGTTGTTTTATTTAACATTGTTTTTAGTGTTTTGTTCCATCGTTCTACCATACCATTGGCCTGTGGTCTATATATTGTGGAATGCACTTGTATTATACCTAGCATTTTTGTAACTGCATTGGTTAAGTTGGAAGTAAACTGTGTTCCATTATCTGACAATATTTTATCAGGGAACCCATGTCTTGTAAATACATCTAATAATGCTATGCAAATTGTTTCTGAATTAATGTTTTTGAGGGGAATTGCCTCTGGCCATCTAGATGCCATATCAATCATGGTTAAAATAAATTTGTGTCCCTTATTTGATGGTGGATTAAGAGGACCAATGATATCTATAGCTACCTTCTCAAAGTTTCTACCTATTTTGTCTGTGGGTTGTATGGGTGCTCTGTGTTTACTGTGTATTGGGTTTTTTGTCAGACATGGTATGCATTTGTTTATGTGTTTCTTTATGTCCTTGTGTATGCCTGGCCAATAAAAATTCTGTGTGACCCTTTCTAATGTTTTTTTTATACCCATGTGTCCAGCCAAAGGACTGTCATGTGCATGGTTGAGTATTTTGTTTCTGAGTATTAATGGTACTATTATCTGAGATTTTTTGATTTCACCTTTTTCAAAATTTCTGATTAGAATATTATGTTTTATTGTGTAATTATGTCCTCTATAAATTGTGTTATTGTCCTTAATTTTGTTTCTAATGTCCTGAATTTGCCTATCTTCTGTCTGCATTCTAATTATGTCCTCTCTAGATATTTGTTTTGGAATGTCTAATTTTTCTTCTATTTCGGGCTGTGTCTGACTAGTTTTATGTTGTTGTCTTGTTATTGCACTTATATATTCTTTGGTTAAATTTTTTGATTCAATCCAATTTAAGAATAGTTCTTGGGAATTATCTGGAATTTCTTTAATATTTCCAATTATTAACTGACATACTGGGTTGTCCATAAGTACTGCCGTTACCTTTCCTGTCAACCATGGACAGTCTATGTCCACTACTGCTTTATAACATTCAACTTTTGTGTTATTTGCTAACATGACTGTGGTTTTTTCAGATATATGGTCTTTAGGGTCAATCAATTTTTTGTCAACTACTATTGTTGTACAACCTGTGTCTCTTAGACACTGAACAAGCTGGTTGTTTACATAAGAAGGAAAAAATTGTAAACTTCCTTCACTATGACATGCGCTAGCTAAAGTTTCATGTGGTTTGGTGTTTTGTCTACTGTTAGTCTGATTGGAATTATATCTTTGATTTTTATATGGTTGTCTACTCCTATTTGTACTGTTGTATCTAATTGGACTACTGTTGGGTGATGTTCTCTGATAGTATTGTTGTGAATGTCCTAAATCTCTATGTAATTTCCTACACTCATATTTTTTGTGACCTGGAATGCCACAGTAGAAACATTTGTTGTTGTTTGAATAATTAGTATATGGTGTCTGGTAATTGTTTTGATGACTTTTCTGAAATTTATTGTTTTGCCATCTGGCAGGTAGGCTGTGGTATCTTCTGTTTTGATATGTGTTTTGTTTTTGACTGTCCCTATCACTGGGTGTGTTTCTAATAGAAGCTAGTGTGCTATTTCTATTATCTAGCTCTTTCTAGTTTTATTTCTTCCTCTCTTAATTTCATTTCTTGTTCTTTTAATTTCAGTTCTTCTATTTGTTTAAGGTCGCTTCTCTCTAACATTCTAGCTTCTCGGTCTTTGTCTTTGTCTTGTCGGTCTTTGTCTTGTCGGTCTTTGTCTTCTTTCTGTTTGTCCCTAATTTTGTCCATCTCACGAGTTACGAAGTCAGCTAATTTCTCCTGCTTTAAGCCAAGCTTCTCACCTACTTCTAATAGTTCTAAGTACTCTGCCATTTTTAGTTATAATGTGAGTAACTAAAATTATATTGGTATGTATCAGTATATCAGTTATCTCCTTATTCTTTAGTTATTAATTAAAATAGTTTACAATATTACATATATTTATATGTTAATGAATGTATACACAAATGCAAGTTGATACATGAATTATAATTTATAAATAGGTGTAAGAAAAATTTAAAATAATTAAATTGTCTACTTCACAACATAAATACAGATATGTAGACGTTTACATGAATACAAATGAGACAACAAATACAAAAGTACTGTGTAGTTTATGGACCACAAGATAGTAGAAAATATGACAGTAGGTTGACAATATGTATAACAATGACAAGACAAATAGCACAAATATGACAAGATCTACTAAAAAACAACAGTTATGACAATGTACAAACTAGACTTCACAGCTAACATAAAATTATCCTACAGTATTATAAATAGGGCCAGAAGAAACCTTTACCGTTTTAATAAAAAAACTTCCCTAGGAAAGATAACACCGTGGATATTCCTAAAGTATACTCTAAAATTAAACTTATATTATACAGAAAAAGTAAAAAATTTACTTAATCTAATTAAGTATTCTATAAGTAGATTTTTAAAGTGTTAAATTATATATAATACATAACACATAAATACATAAATACCAATTGTCCAAAAGAAATCTGTAGTTGGTCACCTCTGGTCCTCTGTGACGCTATGATCTCTGTGTAGTCGATAATCCTTCTATGTAGAAAGTGTACTTGGGTAAATACTCCAATGCAAAAGTTATATAATCCAATGAAAAAGTTACAACACAAACTGCTTCAGTAATCCAATGCAAGTACCTTGCGTAATATAAGTAATAGTGTAATAATCCAATTGAAAATAGTTTCAGTGTACTTTTTCTCCGATTCAGTTGAACTTGTGAGTAATTAAAGAATTACTTTACTTGAAATGCGCACTAGGCTTTGTGCGGCTTGTATAAAGTGAAGATTATGCTGGGGGAATCTTACTTTCGATGTCTTGATACACACATCTCATCTGTAATAACGTCAGACTTCCGTTGGTCTTGTAATATGTAGGCTTACAGTAAATCTTTGCTACAGTTGTAAATAACTTGAAAATTTTCCTTTATGCTGATTGTTCAGTCTATTATTATTTACCTCTTTGTAGTTATTCTAAAATAGATTTCTTGCTGCTGTGTTTCTCCAACTGGGTGTGTTCACTCCGTTAAGTAGGTTAAATAGTTGCCGTGTACCAGTTGACTGTTTGAACTCTGAACTCTGGAGACTGTGACTGACCTCATTTGTCGGCTAGCTCTGTGTGTAGTGAACTCGTCTCGGACTTGATTGATACACGGTCGTAATGGCGTTCGCTGTATTCTTCCGCTCGAATTTTAAAATTTTAAAATATATCGTTGTTACTCAATGTTCTGTAACACATTTCTGACACTTCTTTACAATATTTGTAACGCATCGTTGTTACACCGCTTCTGACACCATTTGTAACACTCCTGACTCTGACATGGCGTGGGAGCTTATTTCTTATGCTGTGGGTTATGTCAGTAGTATGGTTACTTATGTTATGTTGATATTTCAGGATGCCGACTAAGGCTTCTTCATTCTTCCACTTATAATCCGGGCACGCAAATAAGAATACTGAATCCTGGTTAAACTTACAGTACTTTATTGAACACACTTTATATTGATAATATTAATAAATAATCCTTGCATGAATGTAATTTCACATATATATCTATAGTATTCCATCATTAAGAAAAGACACGTCCTCACACTACTGTCAACTCATCTCAACTATCTTATCACACAGTTCTCTACTGCTCTGCGCTCAGCTCTCACTATCTCAGTCAACTCATACTTTATTACCAGCAAAGCGTGGAAAACAACCGCTCTGACAAAAACATAATTTTACTCTCCAAAAACGTGGAGTTCACATTGTCCTCTCAAAATACATGGTCAACACAATTCACTGTTCACTCATGCTACCTCTCTGTTTTCATGTGAAAACATAGTCCGTTACAGATATCAACAACTCAAAGGTTAATTGATATCAACAACTCAAAGGTTAATTGATATCAACAACTCAAAGGTTGATATCAACAACTCAAAGGTTAATTGATATCAACAACTCAAAGGTTAATTGATATCAACAACTCAAAGGTTAATTGATATCAACAACTCAAAGGTTAATTGATATCAACTCAAAGATTAATTGAAATCAACTCAAAGGTTAATTGATATCAACAACTCAAAGGTTAATTGATATCAACAACTCAAAGGTTAATTGATATCAACAACTCAAAGGCTAATTGATAAAAAAAAATAACATCATTGCATTATTGCTGCTTTATGAATAATCTGACCTGTGAGCCCGAAGTCCCCCCAGTCCAGCATGTCCAGGTCGTTGTTGGAGTCCATGGAGCCCATTGACCCACCAATACCCATCCCGCTGGCCTGGACACCCAGCAACGGGACGATGGTGCTGGGCATGGTGTTGAGGTTGGCCAGGTTGGTGTTGATGTTGGCCTGGTTGGTGGACCCCGGTCTGCTTCCGGCTTGTCCAATGATCGATTTCATTAAACTGGTCGAGGCTGAACCTTTGAGTTCTACATCAGAGTCACATTCCCTGATAAGTAAATAAAATCTAGGTCACATTTCCTGATAAGTAAATAAAATCTAGGTCACATTCCCTGATAAGTAAATAAAATGTAGGTCACATTCCTTAATAAGTTTATAAAATCTAGGTCATATTCACTGATAAAAAAAATTAAATCTAGCTCACATTTCCTGATAAAAAAATCGAATCTACGTCACATTCCCTGTTTAGAAATATAAATCTAGGTCACATAATATGAATTTTAAAAAAACCTGAGTCATAAGTTTCTAGACCCTCTGTAATATAAAGGTCCATATGTGTTTGAGACCCTCTGTAATATAAAGGTCCCTATGTGTTTGAGACCCTCTGTAATATAAAGGTCCCAATGTGTTTGAGACCCTCTGTAATATAATAGTTGCCTATGTTTTTGTTTTATAAATAGATTGATGCATATTTTTTGGACATTTCATTGAACTATTATAGAAGAAATTTACAGTCACTGTCATTATCTGCACTGTCACTGTCATTATCAGCCCTGTCACCATCATTATCAGCCCTGTCACCATCATTATCAGCACTGTCACCGTCATTATCTGCACTGTCACCATCATTATCAACACTGACACTGTCATTATCAGCACTGTCATCATCATTATCAGCCCTGTCACTGTCATTATCAGCACTGTCACCGTCATTATCAGCACTGTCATCGTCATTATCAGCACTTTCACTGTCATTATCAGCACTTTCACTGTCATTATTGGCACATCCTTACCGTATGATGGAATGAGTGGACATGATGAACTCTGGTTCCCCCGTGACGTGGTTGTTGAATAGCGTACTCTTCGTCTGGACGAACACGTATCTGTTGTCAGCAAGCTTGAACCGGTAGACTCCACTGGTGTTCTGGCCATTTTTCAAAACTGTCAACAAATAATCAGTCAACAAATGATCAGTCAACAAATGATCAGACAACAAATGACCAGTCAACAAATGACCAGTCAACAAATGACCAGACAACAAATGACCAGTCAACAAATGACCAGTCAACAAATGACCAGTCAACAAATGATCAGTCAACAAATGATCAGTCAACAAATGATCAGTCAACAAATGACCAGTCAACAAATGACCAGTCAACAAATGACCAGTCAACAAATGACCAGTCAACAAATGACCAGTCAACAAATGACCAGTCAACAAATGATCAGTCAACAAATGACCAGTCAAAAATGATCAGTCAACAAATGGTCAATTAATTTTCAATTTAAAAACTATCACTCAAACAACGCATTTATGGAATGATTTAAAAACATTTTTTTCTGAGTAGGAACAAAAGTTGTCACCATTGGACAATACTCTGGGTGACCGCACAATACTCTGGGTGACCGCACAATACTCTGGGGTGACCGCACAATACTCTGGGGTGACCGCACAATACTCTGGGGTGCCCTCAGAATGCTGGGGGTGACCGCACAATACTCTGGAGTAACCGCACAATACTCTGGGGTGACCGCACAATACTCTGGGGTGACCGCACAATACTCTGGGGTGCCCTCAGAATGCTGGGGGTGACCGCACAATACTCTGGAGTAACCGCACAATACTCTGGGGTGACCGCACAATACTCTGGGGTGACCGCACAATACTCTGGGGTGACCGCACAATACTCTGGGGTGACCACACAATACTCTGGGGTGACCGCACAATACTCTGGGGTGCCCTCAGAATGCTGGGGGTGACCACACAATACTCTGGGGTGACCACACAATACTCTGGGGTGACCACACAATACTCTGGAGTGACCACACAATACTCTGGGGTGACCGCACAATACTCTGGAGTGACCACACAATACTCTGGGGTGACCACACAATACTCTGCAGTGACCACACAATACTCTGGAGTGACCACACAATACTCTGGGGTGACCACACAATACTCTGGGGTGACATAAACATTTGTTTACAAAGACAATTTCTGTAATGGAAGTTTCAAATTTCAAAGGATTGAGCTGTGATTGAGCTGTGATTGAGCTGTGATTGAGCTGTGATTGAGCTGTGATTGAGCTGAGTACCAACCTTCTTGCGAATGTTTGTTGAGTTGTTGTATGTCATTGACATGACAGAAGTCAGTCATGTGGGCACCTTCCAATTCTACCATGCCATGCCTGGAACATGAAGTTAATAAGGTCATGTTAGATCAAAGTGATACCACATGACAATGATACAGCAGTAACATAACATTTAGTGAGACCACATGAAAATGATACAGCAGTAACAAGACATTTAGTGAATAAAGATATGACATGACTGTAAGATCATAGAAACATTTAGAATAATGACATTAAGATGTGAAATGACATTTAAAATATCTTTACATATATTTAGATCACAGTGACATGAAATAACATAAGATCACAGTGATATGACATAATATCACAGTGACTGATTTAAGATCAGTGACAAGAAAGGACATAAGATCACAGTGACATGACATATCACAGTAGCATGACATGACATGGACTGATGCCATTGTAAGAAGTTGACAAGCACAATAGATGACCCACCCGAACCTGGTCTCCGCCCCAATAATTTTCCCGTCCAGGTCTTGTTTAGTCGAGAACTGGTCAATGCCGCCTATCATCATGTTGTTCTTCTCCGTCATAGACAGACAGCGCGCAATGCACACCAGGCAAGTTTGATTTTCTGAAACAAACATTTCATTACAGGTCATTTCATTACAGGCCATTTCATTGCAGGTCATTTCATTACCGGTCATTTCATTACAGTACTGGTCATTTCCTTACAGTACTGGTCATTTCATTACAGGTCATTTCATTACAGGTCATTTCATTACCGGTCATTTCATTACAGTACTGGTCATTTCATTACAGTACTGGTCATTTCATTACAGGTCATTTCATTACTGATCATTTCATTACTGGTCATTCCATTACTGGTCATTCCATTACTGGTCATTTCATCACTGGTCTACTTGTAGATTCTATCAAGGGGAGTAAAGTGGAAATGTTAAATGTATGGGCAAGTGGATACATCAAATAGATGGGGCAAGTGGATGTCGAAAGGATGGGGCAAATGGATGTCAAAAGGATTGGGCAAGTTTGTAGGGAAGCCAAGTGGAAGGGGGGGGGGGCAAGTGGATTTCAAGGGGATGGGATGAGTTGAGGACAAGAAGATGGGCAAGTGAAAGGGGCAAGTAGAAGTCAAGTAGATGGGAAAAAGGATGGGGCAAATGGATGTCAAAAGGATTGGGCAAGTTTGTAGGGAAGCCAAGTGGAAGGGGGGGGGGGGCAAGTGGATTTCAAGTGGATGGGATGAGTTGAGGACAAGAAGATGGGCAAGTGAAAGGGGCAAGTAGAAGTCAAGTAGATGGGACAAGTTGAAATGACAAGAAGATGGGGCAAGTGAATGGGGCAACTGATTGGGAAAAGTGGATGGGGCAAGAATTGGAATGGTAAAAAAGACAAGTTTGTAATGTTCTGTTTACCTTTAGAGTGTGGAGAGTTGAGTTGTGAATCGGTCAGCTTCTGGGCCAGGCAAGGCTGAAAGATGGCCGTGATTTGCATATTCTCATACTGAGAGATGTACGTTTGTTTAACCTCTACATCCTCCTCTTCTTCAGCTGCAGAAAAACAAACACATGTATCAACAAACACATCGGCCATCACACACGGGCCGCCACACACGGACCATCACACATCGACCGTCACACACGGACCATCACACACGGACCATCACACACGGATCATCACATACGGACCATCACACACGGACTATCACACACGGTCCATCAGACATCGACCATCACACATGGACCACCACACATGGACCACCACACATGGACCATCACACATGGACCTTTACACATCGAGCAATGAAAAGTTGTGATGTTCAAAAAATTCTCCTATTTAAACATTAAGGTCAAAGTTCAATTAATTTATTCCAAAGGTCAGGCTGAGAATTGTACGTACTGGGAGGTTTCACCAGCATACGACAATGAAAGTTGCAGCCCCTTGTAGTCGGATAATCGCTTGGCCATGCCAACCCGCTGGCTGTGAATAGAAAACAAATGGAAAATTGTAACCCTGTGAAATACAAACTTGTTGATTTAACGTAACTAAATTATGACAACACTAATTGATGTCAGTCAGTGCAATAACTTGGATCAAATGACAACATTATTTGATGTCAGTTGGTGCAATAATTTGGATGAAATGACAACACTATTTGATGTCAGTTGGTGCAATAACTTGGATCAAATGAAAGAACAAAAAAGAGAATAGAAAAGCTATTGGCAGTGAGAGCAGATAGAACACCACAGACATGTGCAGTGGTTCTCAACCTGTTCTTTTTTTACTCCCGGGCCAACTTGGAACATTTTTTTTTACTCTGCTGCCCACTCCCTGCAATTAATATTTTAACCCAGGAACTGTGGCACGCATCATTCTGTGGTGTGGAGCTGAACTGTGGCATACATCATTCTGTGGTGTGGACCTGAACTGTGGCACGCATCATTCTGTGGTGTGGAGCTGAACTGTGGCATGCATCATTCTGTGGTGTGGAGCTGAACTGTGGCACGCATCATTCTGTGGTGTGGAGCTCATCATTCTGTGGTGTGGACCTGAACTGTGGCACGCATCATTCTGTGGTGTGGAGCTGAACTGTGGCATGCATCATTCTGTGGTGTGGAGCTGAACTGTGGCACGCATCATTCTGTGGTGTGGAGCTGAACTGTGGCATGCATCATTCTGTGGTGTGGAGCTGAACTGTGGCATGCATCATTCTGTGGTGTGGAGCTGAACTGTGGGTATGCATCATTCTGTGGTGTGGAGCTGAACTGTGGCATGCATCATTCTGTGGTGTGGAGCTGAACTGTGGGCATGCATCATTCTGTGGTGTGGAGCTGAACTGTGGCATGCATCATTCTGTGGTGTGGAGCTGAACTGTGGGCATGCATCATTCTGTGGTGTGGAGCTTTTCAGAGCGTTTTGAGTACCATTTGAAATTGCATTAAATGACATAGAAATATTGATACAAGACCCAAATAAGTATCTATTTTTAGAAAGGTAAATTGATGGGGATAAAGTTGGCCATATTGCCCACCCTTTATAAAAAATTTTCTCAGTGTCCTTGATCTTAAAGTTCTCAAGAAAAAAAAAATGTCTTGCTTTCAAGTGCTCATAACATCATTAATTTTTATAGATACACTTAAAACACAAATCTAAATGTTGTAGCCAATTCATTTAACTTTAATAAAATGTATAGTTTGCTAAGGTTTTGATTACAATTAAACCTTTGAAAGCAATTTTAGTAATTTTAGGTAATTTATATAAGAAACTGGGACAACTGCTAAAACCAAGTACAAAATACAAAATCTCAGGCAAAATAGTTATTTTTTACTAGTAAACATTTAAAAAGGAACTGTGGAACTGATTTGGGTTGTTTAACTATAAAATGTATTAGTTCTGATCTATAATCTGTAGATTCTGTGACTAAAATTCAGTCAGTCCTTGTCCAACCTCCGGACCTGGCTCGAAGTCTAACAGTAGCCTTAGTAGGCCTACTTCAGTATCACTAAGACTAATTATAAGATTCATGAGAAGAATAATCTCAACTGATATTGTCATGAGAAATGTTAAGATCATCATCAGTATCACTTAAATCCTCTCCTAAAAAGCTTTCAAACATAGTTCTATTAGTTCTTGCACTGAAGACCCAGCCATGGCTTTCAAACATAGTTCTATTAGTTCTTGCACTGAATGACCCCAGCCATGGCTTTCAAACATAGTTCTATTAGTTCTTGCACTGAATGACCCCAGCCATGGCTTTCAAACATAGTTCTATTAGTTCTTGCACTGAATGACCCCAGCCATGGCTTTCAAACATAGTTCTATTAGTTCTTGCACTGAATGACCCCAGCCATGGCTTTCAAACATAGTTCTATTAGTTCTTGCACTGAATGACCCCAGCCATGGCTTTCAAACATAGTTCTATTAGTTCTTGCACTGAATGACCCCAGCCATGGCTTTCAAACATAGTTCTATTAGTTCTTGCACTGAATGACCCCAGCCATGGCTTTCAAACATAGTTCTATTAGTTCTTGCACTGAATGACCCCAGCCATGGCTTTCAAACATAGTTCTATTAGTTCTTGCACTGAATGACCCCAGCCATGGCTTTCAAACATAGTTCTATTAGTTCTTGCACTGAATGACCCCAGCCATGGCTTTCAAACATAGTTCTATTAGTTCTTGCACTGAATGACCCCAGCCATGGCTTTCAAACATAGTTCTATTAGTTCTTGCACTGAATGACCCCAGCCATGGCTTTCAAACATAGTTCTATTAGTTCTTGCACTGAATGACCCCAGCCATGGCTTTCAAACATAGTTCTATTAGTTCTTGCACTGAATGACCCCAGCCATGGCTTTCAAACATAGTTCTATTAGTTCTTGCACTGAATGACCCCAGCCATGGCTTTCAAACATAGTTCTATTAGTTCTTGCACTGAATGACCCCGGCCATGGCTTTCAACCATAGTTCTATTAGTTCTTGCACTGAATGACCCCAGCCATGGCTTTCAAACATAGTTCTATTAGTTCTTGCACTGAAGACCCAGCCATGGCTTTCAAACATAGTTCTATTAGTTCTTGCACTGAAGACCCAGCAATGGCTTTCAAACATAGTTATATTAGTTCTTGCACTGAATGACCCTAGCCATGGCTTTCAAACATAGTTCTATTAGTTCTTGCACTGAATGACCCCAGCCATGGCTTTCAAACATAGTTATATTACTTCTTGCACTAAATGACCCCAGCCATGGCTTTCAAACATAGTTCTATTAGTTCTTGCACTGATGACCCAGCCATGGCTTTCAAAGATAGTTCTATTAGTTCTTGCACTGAATGACCCCAGCCATGGCTTTCAAACATAGTTCTATTAGTTCTTGCACTGAATGACCCCAGCCATGGCTTTCAAACATAGTTCTATTAGTTCTTGCACTGAATGACCCCAGCCATGGCTTTCAAACATAGTTCTATTAGTTCTTGCACTGAAGACCCAGCCATGGCTTTCAAACATAGTTCTATTAGTTCTTGCACTGAAGACCCAGCCATGGCTTTCAAACATAGTTCTATTAGTTCTTGCACTGAATGACCCTAGCCATGGCTTGCAAACATAGTTCTATTAGTTCTTGCACTGAATGACCAGAGCCATGGCTTTCAAACATAGTTCTATTAGTTCTTGCACTGAATGACCCAGCCATGGCTTTCAAACATAGTTCTATTAGTTCTTGCACTGAATGACCCCAGCCATGGCTTTCAAACATAGTTCTATTAGTTCTTGCACTGAATGACCCCAGCCATGGCTTTCAAACATAGTTCTATTAGTTCTTGCACTGAATGACCCCAGCAATGGCTTTCAACCATTTAAGCTTTAAAAGAAACAGTGATATAAAGCTCTGATTAAAAAAGTCTTTATGTCAAGTTATCAAGAAACAGCTGGAACCAGAAGATGATGTCATTATTAATAAAAGGATGTGGCTATAATTCCGGTTAAATATTGGATTGGAAGTTGCTATCAGACCGTATTTTTTTCGCCCGCCACAGTACAGAACGAGAAAGTCTGCAGATTTTTTCGGCCGACCCCAGTTCAAGGGTTAAAAAATGAACTATTATTAAAATGAACTTTTTTTAAAATGAACTTTTTTAAAAGATAAAATCCATTAAAATATAAGATAAGATTTTTTTTTTTGTCTCGCATCCGTCATTTGCAGGATGAAATCCACAAGGCCTGGGATTATTCTTATAGGATTATAAGCCGGTTCCCACCAGCAAATCGCCTCTCCGCGCCGCTGGATAACCCAGGGGAACATCGTGTGGATGATACAGCTTGGCACCAGTGGCGTCGCAGGAGTTGTCGGAATGTTTCACTGTACCAATGTTATCTGCCTACGGGACTCCATCTCCGGGTTTGATTTCAGAGTTTCCTTCTCTTAGATGAGTTAACATCCAAGGTTAACGAGTCCCATCCATCCGGGGTGGCGGTGATGTTTTTGCTTGACTGGGCTTTGGTGGGGATTGAACTCCAGACCATCAACGAGATTTGCTCAGTTTAGACCATTTGGCCACACACCACCCTTTATTAATCCAAATAAATGGAAATGTTTTTTTATTACATTCCTGTCACCCCCAAAAAAGAAAGATTATGTGGCTCAGTGGGGGTCTTATTGCCCAGTGGGGGTCCTATTGCCAAGTGGAGGGTCCCATTGCCCAGGTGGGGGGCCCTATTGCCCAGTGGGGATCCTATTGCCAAGTGGAGGGTCCCATTGCCCAGGTGGGGGGCCCTATTGCCCAGTTGGGGTGCTTTTGCCCAGTGGAGGGTCCTATTGCCTAGTGAAGGGTCCTATGCCCAGTGGGAGTGCTATTGCCCAGTGGGGGTGCTGTTGTCCAGTAGAGGGTCCTATTGCCCTGTGGGGGGACCCTATTGCCCAGTGGGGGTGCTTTTGCCCAGTAGAGGGTCCTATTTCTGTGGGGGGTCCAATTGCCTCATGGAGGGCCCTATTGCCCAGTGGGGGGGGGGGTCTATGTTGAGAACCTGATCTAGATGACAATGTCACACTATTGGACTTACTCAGTGTCATAGGAAGTAGACTATTACTAAACTGTGGATGGTCTCCGACATGGATTATGTTATAAATACTCTTCCCTACAAGGTCCTCCTGGGAACAAATAATATAAAATATATTAATACATGGGGCATCGATAACGCGGATGAAATCAATTTTAATAAATGGCACATCCATAACATGGATGAAATCAATCCTAAAACATGGGACATTCATAACATGGATGTAATCAATACTAATACATGGGACATCCATAACACAGATGTAATCAATAATAATACATGGGACATCCATAACACAGATGTAATCAATACTAATACATGGTAAATCCATAACACGGATATAATCAATAATAATACATAGGACATCCATAACACAGAGGTAATCAACACTAAAACATGGTAAATCCATAACACGGATATAATCAATAATAATACATAGGACATCCATAACACAGAGGTAATCAACACTAATACACGGGACATCCAAGATGCGGATGAAATAATTTTTCACAAAAATTAAATTTGAAATTTGTATTTACAATGATTTCTACGATGTGGCATCAGGCACCCCCCCCCCCCCCCCCACGGTAATAAAAAGATGTCTCCTTAAATAAATGATGGACCCACAAGTCTGACCGACAACCAATAAGTCTGACTGCCATGTCTGACCGATAACCAATAAGTCTGACTGCCTAGTCTGACCGACAACCAATAAGTCTGACTGCCAAGTCTGACTGCCAAGTCTGACCGATAAGACTGTTCCAACCAGAGACAGGAAGTGCAACAATTACCTGTGTATATTTCAGGAACTGATTGACGTTCTCGGAGATAAATTCAACTTTGCCTTGACTGTTGACGACGAATAAGAACCCGTTCAACGCCTGGGGACACATGACATCGAATGAAACGTTAAACAACACATTAAAGGCATAGGATGTCCGTGATTTATATGTGAATATATTATACAATTACATGATTATTTAATATGGTTAAAATATGATTATTATTATATTATAAGATTCTATTATGTGATTATATAATATGATGATTATATGATTTCACTATATGATATTTTATGATTATATTACATAATTATATTATATGATTATTAAATTATGATTTTATGATTATATTATATGATTATTAAATTATGATTTTATGATTATATTATATGATTATTAAATAATGGTTTTATGATTATATTATATGATTATGTTGTACGATTATGTTGATAGATGACATCTCTTCTATAAAGGTAAACAGCGGCACACTACATAAACAGGTTTACCTTGAGTAAGAGTGACCCTAACAAATCATTTGGCACGAAGGAAGGTTTGCTGGACGATACGTGGCTCTGTTGTACCGCATTGGATGCTTGACTACTGTTGGTGCCGGGACAATTTTCTGTGGAGACAGATGAAAGGACATATTAAGCTGAACTACCAGATTGTACCCGTGTGATGTCATTCCGCCCTCTCCTAGACTATCTGAGTAATATTCAAGAGGGGCAAGCGTGATGGTGATTGCACCCTTTATTTTAAGATCCACTGTCCAATTTACGCGTGCATGCTTGTACCCAATATGTACTATATTGTACTACTGTACTGTACCTGTTTTGATCACCTGTACCAGACCTCCAAACTTGTCAGCCTTGTTGGTTCCCCCGCTGGTGCTGCCGCTGCCTGAGCTGGTGCTGGTGGTGTTGGCTGCCACAGCAGTGGGCGGTGTGTTCATATCCGGGCTGATGCTCTCAGATAGCAGCTGGGCAAGCTCCTGGAACAGGAGGCTGTTGTCTTGACGAAGGGGAGCGAACCCCTCACCCACAGGGCTCCGGCGTTTGTCACTGATGCCTCCACCAGCGCCGGTCTTGCTTCTGCAATGGAGGAAATTGAAATATGTTCATAAGAAAATGTGGTAACACAGATGATGACACCCACAGAGATGATGACACCCACAGAGATGATGACACCCACAGAGATGATGAAACCCACAGGGATGATGACACCCACAGGGATGATGACACCCCTAGAGATGATGACACCCCTAGAGATGATGACACCCACAGAGATGATGACACCCACAGAGATGATGACACCCACAGAGATGATGACACCCACAGAGATGATGACACCCACAGTGATGATGACACCCACAGTGATGATGACACCCACAGTGATGATGACACCCACAGAGATGATGACACCCATAGAGATGATGACACCCACAGAGAGATGATGACACCCCTAGAGATGATGACACCCATAGAGATGATGACACCCACAGAGATGATGACACCCACAGAGATGATGACACCCATAGAGATGATGACACCCCTAGAGAGATGATGACACCCACAGAGAGATGATGACACCCACAGAGAGATGATGACACCCACAGAGATGATGACACCCACAGAGAGATGATGACACCCATAGAGATGATGACACCCACAGAGAGATGATGACACCCATAGAGATGATGACACCCATAGAGATGATGACACCCATCGAGATGATGACACCAATAGAGATGATGACACCCATAGAGATTATGACACCAATAGCCATGACACCCACAGCGATAATGACACCCACAGCGATAATGACACCCACAGAGATAATGACACCCATGGCGATAATGACACCCATGGCGATAATGACACCCATGGCGATAATGACAACCATAGAAAGACAGTGCTACTTGTTACACCATTTTAATTGTAACTAGTAAAAAACGCAGTACAATGACAGCTATGTCCACTTGAGTGTGCCCTTTTGTAAAATTTAGATAAGACTGACAAGAAAAATTTCTCTCTTATCATCTCCATTATCTCCCCCCTCCAAGCGGTGTCGAACCTGCCAGTAGTCCCACCCTGTCCATAGTCCCAGCCTGTCAGTAGTCCCAGCCTGTCAGTAGTCCCAGCCTGTCAATAGTCCCAGCGTGTCAGTAGCCCCAGCCTGACAGAAGTGTTAAGTCTGAACATGTTTCAACACAGGGGAAGAAATCACGTGGTTGTTAACCGTACCGATAAAATAATTGTATGCGTGGGGGGGGGGGCATTTTTGTTTTTGTTTAGTGAAGTGTTTGCTGGGCAAAAGTCTTGAGGACCACTGATTCACACGAAAACACGGTCCCTAATGTTAATATCAATGATGCCTCCCTTTCAGATCATTTTTATTGACGTCATTAAATGTGGAACACGAGGAAGTCACGAGTCATCAGAGTACACAATAGAAATCGCTGGAGGCGATTCATTTGTTTAATCTCATTATCAAGGTGTACTTTGATGTTGTACGAGTTACACAGCATTCCTGTCATCAGTTCCAACATGTGTGGCGAGGGCCAAAAGTCCAACATTTATGAATTCAATTATTTACACAGACTTTAGTCAGGCAGGTCAACACACAGACTTTAGTCAGGCAGGTCAACACACTTCACACAGGTCAACACACGTCACACAGACTTTGGTCAGGCAGGTCAACATGCATTGGATGGAAGGGTTCTCAAAGAAATCAGCGTGGATGTCTTTAAAACAATATTAGGGGGCATCCATTAATTACGTCAACAATTTGAAAGCAATATTTGACCCCCCCCCCCCGTTAACAACTGTCAAACATTCAATTTCAATTAACCCCCCCCCCCTCCAACATCCCTCTAATAAGGNATTTAAACATTTCTATACACCCCCCCCCTCTTAAAAAAAATGAATTATAGTATAAATGAAAATACATTTGACTTTGTGCTGATCAATTTTAAGAACACAAAATTGTTCGAAAAACATTTTATTGCATCTTAATGGACGACCCCTTAAGTCATGACCAGCCACATGATGGATGAGAATTGTAACTGATACCGTAATCCAACAGTAAAATATTCACCATTATGTCCCCATAACATCATCATAATGTGTCACCATAATGTCCCCATAATATCACTATAATGTGTCAGCATAATGTCACCATAATGTCACCATTTAATCTCATCCAACCATATCCACTCTCCATCCAAACATCCACTCTGATAGTATGTCTTGATTTTTTAAAGTACATTCATAATAGATTTGATTTCACCAGTCCTAAAAGAATGTTCTCTATCTTCCCTGTACACACCGGACAAAACATGTGTACACACCGGACAAAACATGTGTTCCCTCGGTAGTGGGAATACCCACACCACTCCCCCCACACCACTCCCCCCCCACACACACACATTACTTCACTGCTATTTTAAAGCTGTACAAATCTATTTTTAGAAACGCCTTGGCAGATGATGTGCCACAATTACTTTACGAACACAAACATTCCTTGGTCACACTTCCAAAGGCGTAACTAAAGAGGGGCTATTTTGTTGCGTTACCGGCCTTCCAGCCGCCCCATCCTAAAGATATATTGGGAGGGGGGAGGGGGGCAGCAACGGGTAGACGTAGGTGCGGACACCAGGTCTGACAGCGTCCAGTACTGCGATCGTCTGCTGAGACCAACAGCTAGATAACAAGTGCCCGTTTGTCCTAGAGTGTGTGTGTGTGTAGCCGGACTGGGCCAGCAACGTTGACCTTGACTATGTTTATGTGTCAAGAAAACAGATGTTAGAAAGAATGTGTGACCAGGGGACTACCTACCGTTTGTAGTAGTTAAGGTTGGCGGTGGTGGTTGGGGGGTGGGGGCGACGAATACTGAGGTGGATTATGAACATTGTAAATACTATGTCCAGGGACAGCCACTGGGTCAAACACATTAATGTACACTATCTGTACACTCACTCTACACTCACTCTATACTTTAATGTACACTATCTGTACACTCACTCTACACTCTATACTCACTCTATACTTTAATGTACACTATCTGTACACCCACTCTACACTCTATACTCACTCTATACTTTAATGTACACTATATGTACACTCACTCTACACTCTATACTCACTCTATACTTTAATGTACACTATCTGTACACTCACTCTACACTCTATACTCACTCTATACTTTAATGTGCACTATCTGTACACTCACTCTACACTCTATACTCACTCTATACTTTAATGTACACTATCTGTACACTCACTCTACACTCTATACTCACTCTATACTTTAATGTACACTATCTGTACACTCACTCTACACTCTATACTCACTCTATACTTTAATGTACACTATCTTTACACTCACCTTACACTCTATACTCACTCTATACTTTAATGTACACTATCTGTACACTCACTCTACACTCTATAATCACTCTATACTCAGTCTACTTTCCGCTTACTCTCTGTCTACAATCTCCATACACTCTCTATTCTCTTATACTCTCTCTATACTCTCTATGCAGTCTATGTATACCGGTACTCTCTAATTTTCTATACGGTGTAAGGTATAATCCAGATGGTATATTTTTAAAAATATTTGTATACTATAATGATAACTTCGCCATTGACGTCAGAGCGTGTCACTTGTGACTAACGCACATGTAGACACACACACACACATACAAACACACACACATACAAACGTACATGCACAAACCCACACAAATTGACACACATACACACACATACACATACACACACATACACCTACACACATACACCTACACACACAAACTAAACCACAAAAACACACACATGTACATTCATAAGAACACATGTACATTCATAAGTACACATGTAAATTCATACGTACACATTCAAACTCGAACTAAACCAAATACACAAACACATACACACTAAAGTAGTGAACTGTGACGTATCAAAAGGCTCGAGCATGGACAATTATTGTACACTTGGCTACGGTTGTCTTATTGTACAGGCGTCTTATTGTACACTTGGCTACAGGTGTCTTATTGTACACTTGTCTACGGTTCGCTTATTGCACACTTGGCTATGGTTCGCTTATTGTACACTTGGCTATGGTTCGCTTATTGTACACTTGGCTACAGGTGTCTTATTGTACACTTGGCTATGGTTCGCTAATTGTACACTTGGCTACAGGTGTCTTATTGTACACCTGGCTAAAGGTGTCTTATTGTACACTTGGCTAAAGGTGTCTTATTGTTTCTAGTTTCTACTAAACTCGAGATTTTGACGGGGGGGGGGGG
>CAXITT010001014.1:139939-155867 GCA_964033795.1 Lymnaea stagnalis
TCTCTCGTAAGACACTTATCCAAATGGAACGGAACTCAAATATATATCGAAAGTACTAATTTAATAATAAATAGACACACACATCGGAAAATTAAAAACTCGGATTTTTTGGCGCCGATTGCGAATTCCCATACACAAAAAGTAGTAGTCCACCTTGACTTACCGAAGTATCTACCAATAGTACCAAAATCCGGGAGAAACCGGAATCCGGATTATTCCGGAATCCGGATCCGAATCCGGATCCGGCGGATTTCGCATAAGAAAATCCGGATCCGGTTGGAAAAAATGGATCCGGCACACCCCTAATCTTCACCACCACCGTCTGATGACACACACACATCTCTTCACCACCACCGTCTGATGACACACACACATATCTTCACCACCACCGTCTGATGACACACACATATCTTTACCACCACCGTCTGATGACACACACATATCTTCACCACCACCGTCTGATGACACACACATATCTTCACCACCACCGTCTGATGACACACACACATCTCTTCACCACCACCGTCTGATGACACACACACATCTCTTCACCACCACCGTCTGATGACACACACACATATCTTCACCACCACCGTCTGATGACACACACACATCTCTTCACCACCACCGTCTGATGACAACGAGCCCGTCATAGAGCAGACGAATTGTCGGTAATTCGATACGAGCTAATACAACAATGGATCTACGGTTGTGTTTCGTTAGGAGAGCCATTAACTCACTTGTGAAATCCTAATAGGTGCCTGTGTCGAGTTTGTAAGAGAGGTTGTGTGCCAGGTTGCTGAGTGGGGTTGTGTGCCAGGTCGCTGAGTGGGTTTGTGTGCCAGGTTGGTGAGTGGGGTTGTGTGCCAGGTATGTTTGGGAGGTTGTGTGCCAGGTTTGTGAGTGATGTGTGCCAGGTATGTGAGTGAGGTTGTGTGCCAGGTTTGTGAGTGAGATTGTGTGCCAGGTTTGTGAGTGAGGTTGTGTGCCAGGTTTGTGAGTGATGTGTGCCAGGTATGTGAGAGAGGTTGTGTGCCAGGTTTGTGAGTGAGGTTGTGTGCCAGGTTGGTGAGTTAGGTTGTGTGCCAGGTTGGTGAGTGAGGTTGTGTGCCAGGTTGGTGAGTGAGGTTGTCAGACTACCCATGACTATACGTCTGCAACTATAATACCATGTACTGTATAACCAGGTACTGTTTAACCATGTACTGTATAACATTGTACTGTATAACCTTGTACTGTATAACCAGGTAGTGTATTGATGCATAATCATATATTGTTACAGTAGAAATTTGCTTTGCATTTACTGAATAACTAACAAAGTGATTTTATTAAAGGTCATTTAGGCAATTACCGGTACTTAAATTATTTTTATTAGCATTTTTGGAAAAACTAAGACTGTATAGCGATCGGGGGTGTCATGAGGGTGGGGGCTTTGAAACAAGGTGCCATGGGGAGGGGGCTTTGAAACAATCTGCAATGGGGAGGGGGCTTTGAAACAAGGTGCAATGGGGAGGGGGCTTTGAAACAATCTGCAATGGGGAGGGGGCTTTGAAACAAGCTGCAATGGGGAGGGGGCTTTGAAACAAGGTGCAATGGGGAGGGGGCTTTGAAACAAGGTGCAATGGGGAGGGGGCTTTGAAACAATCTGCAATGGGGAGGGGGCTTTGAAACAAGGTGCAATGGGGAGGGGGCTTTGAAACAAGCTGCAATGGGGAGGGGGCTTTGAAACAAGCTGCAATGGGGAGGGGGCTTTGAAACAAGCTGCAATGGGGAGGGGGCTTTGAAACAAGCTGCAATGGGGAGGGGGCTGTGAAACAAGCTGCAATGGGGAGGGGGCTGTGAAACAAGCTGCAATGGGGAGGGGGCTGTGAAACAAGCTGCAATGGGGAGGGGGCTGTGAAACAAGCTGCAATGGGGAGGGGGCTGTGAAACAAGCTGCAATGGGGAGGGGGCTGTGAAACAAGCTGCAATGGGGAGGGGGCTGTGAAACAAGCTGCAATGGGGAGGGGGCTGTGAAACAAGCTGCAATGGGGAGGGGGCTGTGAAACAAGCTGCAATGGGGAGGGGGCTGTGAAACAAGCTGCAATGGGGAGGGGGCTGTGAAACAAGCTGCAATGGGGAGGGGGCTGTGAAACAAGCTGCAATGGGGAGGGGGCTGTGAAACAAGCTGCAATGGGGAGGGGGCTGTGAAACAAGCTGCAATGGGGAGGGGGCTGTGAAACAAGCTGCAATGGGGAGGGGGCTGTGAAACAAGCTGCAATGGGGAGGGGGCTGTGAAACAAGCTGCAATGGGGAGGGGGCTGTGAAACAAGCTGCAATGGGGAGGGGGCTGTGAAACAAGCTGCAATGGGGAGGGGGCTGTGAAACAAGCTGCAATGGGGAGGGGGCTGTGAAACAAGCTGCAATGGGGAGGGGGCTGTGAAACAAGCTGCAATGGGGAGGGGGCTGTGAAACAAGCTGCAATGGGGAGGGGGCTGTGAAACAAGCTGCAATGGGGAGGGGGCTGTGAAACAAGCTGCAATGGGGAGGGGGCTGTGAAACAAGCTGCAATGGGGAGGGGGCTGTGAAACAAGCTGCAATGGGGAGGGGGCTGTGAAACAAGCTGCAATGGGGAGGGGGCTTTGAAACAAGGTGCAATGGGGAGGGGGCTTTGAAACAAGGTGCAATGGGGAGGGGGCTGTGAAACAAGGTGCAATGGGGAGGGGGCTGTGAAACAAGCTGCAATGGGGAGGGGGCTTTGAGTAAAACATTTATGAATTAAGATATAGATCAAACTGTTCAAACAAACCAGTCCATTGATAGTGAAAAGACAGGGGGTGAAGGTCAATGTGGGGTGAAGGTCAAGTTGGGTCGAAGGTCCAGTTGGATTGAAGGTCAAATATATATCACAAACTTACCATGGTGTACTTTTGAATCCCAGAAATTTTTACTCCAAATAGCCAGGATTGACACAATATCCAGGATTGACACAATATCCAGTTTAGAATTGATTGAATCCGTTTATGTATCCAGTACTAATCCACCAAAAGAAAAGACTTTTTTTTACTATCCAACTGAATTATTCATCGACTTTGTGACTACAATCGCCAATAATCCAAAATTTGAATCACATTTCAATCAATTGTATCACATCCCTAGAATGATCACATTTCAATCAATTGTATCACATCCCTAGAATGATCACATTTCACAACTACCGTATAGGACAAAATTTAAACATACTTATTTGTTGAAACTCAAATGTCAATGATGCGCGACGGTGAGATAAAATATCTGTGACAATGGGATAAAACACCTGTGACAGTGAGATAAAACACCTGTGAACGTGTGATAAAACACCTGTGACAATGTGATAAAACACCTGTGACAATGTGATAAAACACCTGTGACAATGTGATAAAACACCTGTGACAATGTGATAAAACACACGTCACCTGTGACGACATTGAAATAAAGCAAAGGTCACGACAGTCGAGTCAATGATACGTGACAGACGTAGTCAATGATACATGACAGTCGAGTCAATGATACATGACAGTCGAGTCAATGATACATGACAGTCGAGTCAATGATACATGACAGTCGAGTCAATGATACATGACAGTCGAGTCAATGATACATGACAGTCGAGTCAATGATACATGACAGTCGAGTCAATGATACATGACAGACGTCAATGATACATGACAGACGTAGTCAATGATACATGACAGACGTAGTCAATGATACATGACAGACGTAGTCAATGATACATGACAGACGTAGTCAATGATACATGACAGACGTAGTCAATGATACATGACAGACGTAGTCAATGATACATGACAGACGTAGTCAATGATACATGACAGACGTAGTCAATGATACATGACAGACGTAGTCAATGATACATGACAGACGTAGTCAATGATACATGACAGACGTAGTCAATGATACATGACAGACGTAGTCAATGATACATGACAGACGTAGTCAATGATACATGACAGACGTAGTCAATGATACATGACAGACGTAGTCAATGATACATGACAGACGTAGTCAATGATACATGACAGACGTAGTCAATGATACATGACAGACGTAGTCAATGATACATGACAGACGTAGTCAATGATACATGACAGACGTAGTCAATGATACATGACAGACGTAGTCAATGATACATGACAGACGTAGTCAATGATACATGACAGACGTAGTCAATGATACATGACAGACGTAGTCAATGATACATGACAGACGTAGTCAATGATACATGACAGACGTAGTCAATGATACATGACAGACGTAGTCAATGATACATGACAGACGTAGTCAATGATACATGACAGACGTAGTCAATGATACATGACAGACGTAGTCAATGATACATGACAGACNCCGCCACCCCCACCCGCACACGCTCCCCCCCCCGCCAGCACACGACCCCCCCCCCACCAACACACGACCCCCACCCCCACCAGCACCCGACCCCCACCCACACCAGCACACGACCCCCACCCCCACCAGCACACGACTCCCGTCAGCACACGACCCCCCACCCCTGTCAAACTTTAGGCTAGATAGCTCATTTAGGAAACCCTCCCCCTTTCCGGGTTCATAATCCACTTCTGTCATCCACTTCTGTCATCCACTTCTGTCATCCACTTCTGTCATCAACTTCTGTCATCAACTTCTGTCATCAACTTCTGTCATCCACTTCTGTCATCCACTTCTGTCATCCACTTCTGTTATCCACTTCTGTCATCCACTTCTGTCATCCACTTCTGTCATCCACTTCTGTCATCCACTGTTACACTGGGGGGTCAGGCCCTCGTAACCTGGGGGGACATAGTTACAGAAATATTAATATTGTTACACGGGGGGGGGGGGTGTCGGTATCAGTTATAACGATTTCTTAAATCTATGACCATTACCGCCTACCTTAAAAAGACCATAACCACCAACCATGGAGACACCACAACCACCAAACTTGGAGAGACCATAACCACCAAACTTGGAGAGACCATAACCACCAACCTTGGAGAGACCATAACCACCAACCTTGGAGAGACCATAACCACCAACCTTGGTGAGACCATCATCCTAGCACCACTGTGTTCCATGTTAAACCCAACCTTCACACGTCTCGTAATGCTGCACTGTGACGTCGACCCAACCACTAACTCCACTTACTGAGCGTACAGCCGAGGGCTGTTAGTAGACGACGACACACGCCATTTCTTCAGCAATGGATCTGACTGGTAAAGCTATCGTTGCAACATCTATTGATGAGTGTACTCTCTCTACCAACGGGTCTATCGTCCGTGACGAGTTGGCCCAAAGACCAAACATTTGGTCGTCACTTGAACTGGTGGCAGCCTTGTCATGAACTGGTGGCAGGCCTTGCCGTGAACTGGTGGCAGCCTTGCAGCACAGGCGTTGTCGTAAACCGGTGGCAGGCCTTGTCATGAACCTGTGCCAGGCCTTGTCATGAACTTGTTGCAGGCCTTGTCATGAACCTGTGCCAGGCCTTGTCATGAACTTGTTGCAGGCCTTGTCATGAACCTGTGCCAGGCCTTGTCATGAACCTGTGCCAGGCCTTGTCATGAACTTGTTGCAGGCCTTGTCATGAACCTGTGCCAGGCCTTGTCATGAACTTGTTGCAGGCCTTGTCATGAACTTGTTGCAGGCCTTGTCATGAACCTGTGCCAGGCCTTGTCATGAACTTGTGGCAGGCCTTGTCATGAACCTGTGCCAGGCCTTGTCATGAACGTGTTGCAGGCTTTTTCATGAACTTGTGGCAGGCCTTGCGACCGCTTTGATAAACCGATAATTTCTCTGACTGTAGCTTGTAATTAGTTTCCAATAGTGAGGGGGTCGATCGATTAACACGATAATCAGTATTCAGGGCTAAATTTAAAACAAGGTACATACAAACAGCGGACTACATAGAAGTAAGAGCTTACATATCAACAATGGGCTACATCCACACAGCTGGCTCCACCCCACACACAACTGTTTTTCCTGAGGCCTCCGCACCTCAATGAGCACGGGGTGGGTGGGGGGAAGAGGAAGGGGGGCACCTGTCACGGCCACACCTCAAGGCTCCTGACAAAACTCTATTGGACTATGGACCCTGTCCTGAGTAGCGGCGTTCATGTGGACAGAAAAATACACATACACCACGCACGCACATATACACCAGGCACGCACATATACACCACACACGCACATACACCACACGCACATACACCACGCACGCACAAACACACGCACGCACATACACCACGCACGCACATACACCACACGCACATACACCACGCACGCACATACACCACACACGCACATACACCACACACGCACATACACCACGCACCCAAAAACCCCTTTACCAGAGTGTACTTTAGACCGACCAGAGAGTACTGTAGACTGACCAATCTTATAGTGTAACAGCATGACCTACAGTCTTCTATTGTAAAAGCATGACCTACACTCTTCTATTGTAACAGCATGACCTACAGTCTTCTATGGTAACAACATGACCTACAGTCTTCTATTGTAACAACATGATCTACAGTCTTCTCTTGTAACAACATGACCTACAGTCTTCTATTTGTAACAACATGATCTACAGTCTTCTCTTGTAACAACATGACCTACAGTCTTCTATTGTAACAACATGACCTACAGTCTTCTATTGTAACAACATGACCTACAGTCTTCTTTGTAACAACATGACCAACAGTCTTCTATTGTAACAGCATGACCTACAGTCTTCTATTGTAACATGACCTACAGTCTTCTATTGTAACAACATGACCTACAGTCTTCTATTGTAAAAGCATGACCTACAGTCTTCTATTGCAACAACATGACCTACAGTCTTCTATTGTAAACCATGACCTACAGTCTTCTATTGTAACAACATGACCTACATTCTTCTATTGTAACAACATGACCTACAGTCTTCTATTGTAAAAGCATGACCTACAGTCTTCTATTGTAACAACATGACCTACAGTCTTCTATTGTAACAACATGACCTACATTCTTCTATTGTAACAACATGACCTACAGTCTTCTATTGTAAAAGCATGACCTACAGTCTTCTATTGTAACAACATGACCTACAGTCTTCTATTGTAAAAGCATGACCTACAGTCTTCTATTGTAACAACATGACCTACAGTCTTCTATTGTAACAACATGAACTACAGTCTTCTATTGTAACAACATGACCTACAGTCTTCTATTGTAAAAGCATGACCTACAGTCTTCTATTGTAAAAGCATGAACTACAGTCTTCTATTGTAACAACATGACCTACAGTCTTCTATTGTAACAACATGACCTACAGTCTTCTATTGTAAAAGCATGACCTACAGTCTTCTATTGTAACAACATGACCTACAGTCTTCTATTGTAACAACATGACCTACAGTCTTCTATTGTAAAAACATGACCTACAGTCTTCTATTGTAACAACATGAACTACAGTCTTCTATTGTAACAACATGACCTACAGTCTTCTATTGTAACAACATGACCTACAGTCTTCTATTGTAACAGCATGACCTACAGTCTTCTATTGTAACAACATGACCTACAGTCTTCTATTGTAACAACATGACCTACAGTCTTCTATTGTAAAAGCATGACCTACAGTCTTCTATTGTAACAACATGAACTACAGTCTTCTATTGTAACAACATGACCTACAGTCTTCTATTGTAACAACTCCACCTACAGTCTTCTATTGTAACAACATGACCTACAGTCTTCTATTGTAACAAGATGACCTACAGTCTTCTATTGTAACAACATGACCTACAGTCTTCTATTTAACATAAACATAACGTGTGACAGGGTAATATAACATGTGATAGGGTAACAGAATATGAACATTTGTCCAAGATAAGAAGAAAGTTCAGAAACCAATGTTGAGATGACATAAAAATGAAATCTGCAACGCCAGTAAATTATTTCAGAACACACAAAAATGACCAACTGAGTATACGATTCTTGCGCCGCGCCCCTGTGCACAGCAGACTGGGGGTGAGGTATGTGGAGACAAGGGTCGCATCTATCAGACGCCCTTCCAACACAACAAGTCAACAAACCTACGTCTGACCCCGCGACTCTCGTCTAACAGTCGTACTGTACAAGACGGACGCGCTGTACAAGACAGAAGCACTGTACAAGACAGAAGCACTGTGCAAAGAGGGACGCGCTGTACAAGACAGAAGCACTGTACAAGACAGAAGCACTGTGCAAAGAGGGACGCGCTGTACAAGACAGAAGCACTGTACAAGACAGAAGCACTGTACAAAGAGGGACACCCTCCAACTGTCACGAGGACGCCAGTGGTTGCATGCGCACAAGCCACGAGACTAGCGTCAGAAATAGAAGCTTTATGTGAGGCTTTTCTCTTCCACCTATTGAGGCTTTTCTTTTCCACCTATTCAGGCTTTTCTTTTCCACCTATTGAGGCTTTTGTATTCCTCCTATTGAGGCTTTTCGCTTCAACCTACTGGGGCTTTTGCTTCAACCTACTGGGGCTTTTTGCCTCAACCTACTGGGGCTTTCGGTGTAAAACCCAAAGCCCTAAACTCAAAAAAGTTCATTAACTTAACAAAATCAAGCTGATTTGCTGGGGTCGAATTGTGCTGGGCCAAATTGATGGTGCTCCAATCTCTTTTGTAGATTTTTTAAACGGTGGGGGAGGGGGCGGCACTGACTGTCAATAACTGTCCAAAGATCAGTTAGCTGTCAGTAACTGTTCAAAGATCATATGTCTGTCCGTCATTGCCCAAAGATCAGCTTACCCCACCTAAGGATTGGAATCCCATCCATTGTGGTTGGTCGCGGCCCGTGTAACGTCACACAGTACTGTCAGTACCACACCACTCGCCAACGCTCGTCCGCCTCCGTCCTTATGGCAGTACTCGTGTCCGTGGCAGGATCTCTTTCAAATCACCGTTTAAAGTCTGGCGGTTTAATCCAACTCAAGCAGGCAAGGATTCTCAAATGTGGATGGCATGTCAGACACAAGCGGACATCAGACCTGTTCAGAGGCAGCTAGAGTCTCGCCGTTGTGGCAAGGAATTTCAATCTGAACAAGTATAGTCTCCAGGCCCACCAATTGAGTGAGATCCGTTGTTTGATACGCCAAACCCACCAATTGAGATCCGTTGTTTAAAACGCCAGGCCCACCATTTGATCCCGTTATTGAATATGCCACGTCACGAATTGAGATCCTTTGTTGAATATGCCAAGCCCACGAATTGAGATCCGTTGTTGAATACGCCAAGCCCACCAATTGAGATCCGTTGTGTAAGACGTTTAGCATCCCCCACACAAACACCCCCCCCCACAATCTAAATCATGTGTGGCCCATGTCAACTAGATACCACATTAGAACCCAAGACTGGGATCACCTTACAGGTATAAAAAAATGGCCCATGTGCATTAAGGCGCCCAGGTATCTGGCAACTGGAAGACTCAGTCTTAAGTCAGGGAACTCTTTAGGGATAAAACTGAACAAAGGCAATGACATTGAGAAGTCGAAGTTGGGGCTGTCATAATCATAAATACTTCGCTATCAACGATGATTCTCAAACAGTAGTCGTACGGCTCAGGTGGCACATCAACAAAAACTATCTGGCAAAGTTACCAGAAAACGTATTCTTTAAAGCAGAAGCAGCCACCGATGAGTTGGAGGTCAGATGAAGGGGAGTTGGAGGTCAGGTGAAGGGGAGTTGGAGGTCAGGTGAAGGGGAGTTGGAGGTCAGGTGAAGGGGAGTTGGAGGTCAGGTGAAGGGGAGTTGGAGGTCAGGTGAAGGGGAGTTGGAGGTCAGGTGAAGGGGAGTTGGAGGTCAGGTGAAGGGGAGTTGGAGGTCAGGTGAAGGGGAGTTGGAGGTCAGGTGAAGGGGAGTTGGAGGTCAGGTGAAGGGGAGTTGGAGGTCAGGTGAAGGGGAGTTGGAGGTCAGGTGAAGGGGAGTTGGAGGTCAGGTGAAGGGGAGTTGGAGGTCAGGTGAAGGGGAGTTGGAGGTCAGGTGAAGGGGAGTTGGAGGTCAGGTGAAGGGGAGTTGGAGGTCAGGTGAAGGGGAGTTGGAGGTCAGGTGAAGGGGAGTTGGAGGTCAGGTGAAGGGGAGTTGGAGGTCAGGTGAAGGGGAGTTGGAGGTCAGGTGAAGGGGAGTTGGAGGTCAGGTGAAGGGGAGTTGGAGGTCAGGTGAAGGGGAGTTGGAGGTCAGGTGAAGGGGAGTTGGAGGTCAGGTGAAGGGGAGTTGGAGGTCAGGTGAAGGGGAGTTGGAGGTCAGGTGAAGGGGAGTTGGAGGTCAGGTGAAGGGGAGTTGGAGGTCAGGTGAAGGGGAGTTGGAGGTCAGGTGAAGGGGAGTTGGAGGTCAGGTGAAGGGGAGTTGGAGGTCAGGTGAAGGGGGGTTGGAGGTCAGGTGAAGGGGAGTTGGAGGTCAGGTGAAGGGGAGTTGGAGGTCAGGTGAAGGGGAGTTGGAGGTCAGGTGAAGGGGAGTTGGAGGTCAGGTGAAGGGGAGTTGGCGGTCAGGTGAAGGGGAGTTGGAGGTCAGGTGAAGGGGAGTTGGAGGTCAGGTGAAGGGGAGTTGGAGGTCAGGTGGAGGGGGGTTGGAGGTCAGGTGAAGGGGAGTTGGAGGTCAGGTGGAGGGGGGTTGGAGGTCAGGTGAAGGGGAGTTGGAGGTCAGGTGAAGGGGAGTTGGAGGTCAGGTGAAGGGGAGTTGGAGGTCAGGTGAAGGGGAGTTGGAGGTCAGGTGAAGGGGGGTTGGAGGTCAGGTGAAGGGGAGTTGGAGGTCAGGTGAAGGGGAGTTGGAGGTCAGGTGAAGGGGAGTTGGAGGTCAGGTGAAGGGGAGTTGGAGGTCAGGTGAAGGGGAGTTGGCGGTCAGGTGAAGGGGAGTTGGAGGTCAGGTGAAGGGGAGTTGGAGGTCAGGTGAAGGGGAGTTGGAGGTCAGGTGGAGGGGGGTTGGAGGTCAGGTGAAGGGGAGTTGGAGGTCAGGTGGAGGGGGGTTGGAGGTCAGGTGAAGGGGAGTTGGAGGTCAGGTGAAGGGGAGTTGGAGGTCAGGTGAAGGGGAGTTGGAGGTCAGGTGAAGGGGAGTTGGAGGTCAGGTGAAGGGGAGTTGGAGGTCAGGTGAAGGGGAGTTGGAGGTCAGGTGAAGGGGAGTTGGAGGTCAGGTGAAGGGGAGTTGGAGGTCAGGTGAAGGGGAGTTGGAGGTCAGGTGAAGGGGAGTTGGAGGTCAGGTGAAGGGGAGTTGGAGGTCAGGTGAAGGGGAGTTGGAGGTCAGGTGAAGGGGAGTTGGAGGTCAGGTGAAGGGGAGTTGGAGGTCAGGTGAAGGGGAGTTGGAGGTCAGGTGAAGGGGAGTTGGAGGTCAGGTGAAGGGGAGTTGGAGGTCAGGTGAAGGGGAGTTGGAGGTCAGGTGAAGGGGAGTTGGAGGTCAGGTGAAGGGGAGTTGGAGGTCAGGTGAAGGGGAGTTGGAGGTCAGGTGAAGGGGAGTTGGAGGTCAGGTGAAGGGGAGTTGGAGGTCAGGTGAAGGGGAGTTGGAGGTCAGGTGAAGGGGAGTTGGAGGTCAGGTGAAGGGGAGTTGGAGGTCAGGTGAAGGGGAGTTGGAGGTCAGGTGAAGGGGAGTTGGAGGTCAGGTGAAGGGGAGTTGGAGGTCAGGTGAAGGGGAGTTGGAGGTCAGGTGAAGGGGAGTTGGAGGTCAGGTGAAGGGGAGTTGGAGGTCAGGTTAAGGGGAGTTGGAGGCCAGGTGAAAAGGGGTTGGAGGTCAGGTGAAGGGGAGTTGGAGGTCAGGTGAAGGGGAGTTGGAGGTCAGGTGAAGGGGAGTTGGAGGTCAGGTGAAGGGGGTTGGAGATCAGGTGAAGGGGGGTTGCAGTCAGATGAAGGGGTTGGGGGTCAGGAGTAGGCATATCTACACTCCGACGGATAGGTCTACACACTCCGACGGATAGGTCTACACTCCGACGGATAGGTCTACACTCCGACGGATAGGTCTACACTCCGACAGATAGGTCTACACTAGAAAACAATAGTAAGTAGAGCCAAAAGGGTTACAATCCACAATCAATAACAGCAGGCAGTGGTTACAATCCACAATCTATAACAGCCTGTTAAGGGTACATCTGATGGTCACTTTGATGGGACCGTTAAGGGGGCAGTTGTACATGTCATGGTCACTTTGATGAGACCGTTAAGGGGGACTGGTGTACATGTCATGGTCACTTTGATGAGACCGTTAAGGAGGCAATTGTACATCTGATGGTCACTTTGATGAGACCGTTAAGGGGGACTGGTGTACATGTCATGGTCACTTTGATGAGACCGTTAAGAGGGACTGGTGTACATGTCATGGTCATTTGATGAGACCGTTAAGGGGGCAGTTGTACATCTGATGGTCACTTTGATGAGACCGTTAAGGGGGCAGTTGTACATCTGATGGTCACTTTGATGAGACCGTTAAGGGGGCAGTTGTACATCTGATGGTCACTTTGATGAGACCGTTAAGGGAGCAGTTGTACATCTAATGGTGCTAAAAAAACCAAGACAGTGTTAGCGAATGCAGGTGACAGATGTCACTACAGTGTGCCAAAACTTTATATGTGACAGATTTCACTATGTCACTACAGTGTGCCAAGACGTTCTCAGTGGCAGATGTCACTATGGTGTGTCATGACTTTCTCTGTGACAGATTCACTACAGTGTGCAAAGACGTTCTCTGTGACAGATGTCATGGCACTACAGTGTGCCAACACTTTCTCTGCCAAACAAGGTGTACATGCGGTAACTCTACACCATGTTATACCCTCCTCCCACTGACAGACTTTTCTACACTTGGTCATACCCTCCTCCCACTGACAGACTCTTCTACACCATTTCATAGCCTCCTACCACTGACAGTCTCTTCTGCACGTTGGCACACACTCCCTAACTCTTACCCTCCCTAACTCGTACCCTCCCTAACTCTTACCCTCCTAACTCGTACCCTCCCTAACTCGTACCCTCCCTAACTCGTACCCTCCCTAACTCTTACCCTCCTAACTCGTACCCTCCCTTACTCTTATCACCCTCTTGAAGTAAGCTATAGATCAAACTCCATTAAAAGATCAAAATTGATCCTTTAAAAAAACTGCGTTACCTTAGCAGCATTAACTAAATCCCCCCGACCTGTACCAAGCCCAAGATACGCCCATGTATTTAATGCTTGGCACAAGTACAAAAGAAGATAACGTCCTTGGCAGGTCGGTCCAGTCCACAAACTGGACATTGTCACTGGTGACACACATTGTAAACGGCTGTCATCAAAGTCAATCTTAATACAGCGGTTCTCAACTGGTCACCCACCAGGTCGCCCGACAAGCAGCCTAACATGCCGGCATGGTCACGTGAATACTCCTGGACACAAGACTTTATTTTGCAAAGACGCTGACGTCAGAAGTAATGTTGTAGTTGCAGACAGCGAGACAAGATATGCTACACAACAGATGTCCGTCCACACCGAGGCGCTAGTGGAAGGGCGCTGCACAGAATGATAGGGGGGGGGGCACACCCTGGGTGGCGTTAAGTTATCCTAATGGATCCGCGGAGTCTGGAAAATAAACAAGGCTCAAACTACCGATGTTCCCAATAGTGGCGCCAACATTTATGTTCATGAAATGGGGGGGGGGGGCAAGGGGGGGGGGGGGGGCAAAGTAAACTTTGAAATTCATCTAAATAAATCATAATCTTTATTTAAGGTGAACAATATGTTGCAATATCAAAGCAAAACTATGCATACCTGGAAAACGGGGAAGCCATAGGGGGGCAAAGGAATACACACAAATACCAAAACACAGGCATCTTAATGAAAGAAGCCACACACACACACAAATTATGGGATGTAAAATTGAGAAGGAGACGGATTGATGTAGACACCGGCAAGATCAGCAATGATGGGCGGTGGTGTGAAGCTGCAATATCTCAGGGTAAATAAGATCTGTGCGAGTGCGAGGCAGGCGAGTGCGAGACTGGCGAGTGCGAGGCAGGCGAGTGCGAGGCAGGCGAGTGCGAGACTGGCGAGTGCGAGGCAGGCGAGTGCGAGGCAGGCGAGTGCGAGACTGGCGAGTGCGAGGACAGAACAAATAAAGTCAGAACGGCTGAATAAACCGGAAGAAACTAAGGCATTTTAAGCATTTAGTTAGAGAGTGCTGGGAATAGAGAAGGAGAGAAATACAATACTAGTACGGCATATGACCTGTTTACTTAGAGTGCATGAAACAGAGAGAGAGAGAGAGAGAGAGATACGGTACTATTACTGCACATTTAACTATTTAGTTAGAATGTAATGATTAAAATACATAAAATAGAGTGGAAACATAGAGAGAGAAATAATGAGTATGTCTGTGGTATCGAGCAAAAGCGAGAGAGATCAAGATAATGCTGTGAGATCAAGACAATGCTGTGAGATCAAGACAATGCTGTGAGATCAAGCCACGGCGCACGAAGCGAGAGCTTCACGCGAGAGCTTGACGACCAGCAGAAATTCGGTCACAACATTTCCTTCTCACCGCGGCACGCTGTACTGCTATAACCCGCGGCACGCTGTACTGCTATAACCCGCGGCACGCTGTACTGCTATAACCCGCGGCACGCTGTACTGCTATAACCCGCGGCACGCTGTACTGCTATAACCCGCGGCACGCTGTACTGCTATAACAAAAGTCGAGTGACCTACAAAAAAAATACTTTGCTTACGCAATTTTATTTCTTTTAAAAAGTTTACCGGTGTCATTTATGTCAACAAATGTCAAACCAAATGTCACTGGACTTGACCTACATATCAACTTTGGGATTAAGTCATGACTGGAAATGAAGGAAGAGCTGCCCGTTGTTGGATTATCTGCCCAATATTTGATTCTCTGCCTATTGGTTGATTCTTTATCAACAAGTGACCTTGAAAGAAACTGGACCGTTGACAGTTAAGCAAGGAATAAGGACAAGCTTGATTGCTCCTGCAACAACGCGAACTACTGTCTAATTCTAGGATTATGAAGAAATATTTCACCTGCACACCACCTGTCGACGGAAGTCTACCACACTGTGTCGACAACCAGGACAACATGTCCCTAGTACCAGAGATTGTTCCAGTGATTGTACCAGTGATTGTACCAGTGATTGTTCCAGTGATTGTACCAGAGGCTGTACCAGACATGTTTAAAAATTAAATTCATACACACGGGGCGCCATAAAAAATTGTTTATATTTGTGCAGTGGAAAAGGGCGTCACTCTGGCCAGTCTTGACCAGAAGGCTTAGAATAAGTTGAATAAGATATCGTTAAGGTGAGAGCAAGTCCAGCGATACATATTCAGACAATGGTGGCAGCTAGTGGGGGAGGGTATCTTATCACAGCTACCTGGCTCAACCTACCTTTGAGACCAGCCCAAACATCAAGAGGATGACCTGTGCCCGCTGGACCCCATCAACAGATTCAACTAGACCCCATCAACAGGTTCAGCTAGACCCCATCAACAGGTTCAACTGTACCCGCTGGACCCCATCAACAGGTTCAACTGTACCCGCTGGACCCCATCAACAGGTTCAACTGTACCCGCTGGACCCCATCAACAACATTAATCGTCTGCTAATCACCGACCCCATTCAACAACGATAGCGTTTGGCCTCCCACACACACACACACTTTGGTGGGAAGCCGTATCACAACCCCCCCCCACACTGACATTGTACTTTACTGTCCACTTAATGCCCCCCCCCACTGACATTGTACTTCAATGTCCACTTAATGCCCCCACACTGTAATTGTACTTTACTGTCCACTTAATGCCCCCCCACACTGACATTGTACTTTACTGTCCACTTTATGCCCCCCACACTGACATTGTACTTTACTGTCCACTTAATCCCCCCCACACTGACATTGTACTTT
>CAXITT010001014.1:163306-201203 GCA_964033795.1 Lymnaea stagnalis
GTGGGGGGGTGGGGGAGATCATTATTGTGTTTGATATCTCTCATTACCCACGAGAGTATGATACCTCTCATTGTTTACGAGAGTATGATACCTCTCATTGTTTACGAGAGTATGATACCTCTCATTGTTTACGAGAGTATGATACCTCTAATTGTTTGCGAGAGTATGATACCTCTCATTGTTTTACGATAGTATGATACCTCTCATTGTTTACGAGAGTATGATACCTCTCATTGTTTACGAGAGTATGATATCGCTCATTGTTTACGAGAGTATGATACCTCTCATTGTTTACGAGAGTATGATACCTCTCATTGTTTACGAGAGTATGATATCGCTCATTGTTTACGAGAGTATGATACCTCTCATTGTTTACGAGAGTATGATATCGCTCATTGTTTACGAGAGTATGATATCTCTCATTGTTTACGAGAGTATGATATCTCTCATTGCCCACGAGAGTATGATACCTCTCATTGTTTACGAGAGTATGATACCTCTCATTGTTTACGAGAGTATGATACCTCTCATTGTTTACGAGAGTATGATACCTCTCATTGTTTACGAGAGTATGATATCTCTCATTGTTTACGAGAGTATGATACCTCTCATTGTTTACGAGAGTATGATACCTCTCATTGTTTTACGATAGTATGATACCTCTAATTGTTTACGAGAGTATGATACCTCTCATTGTTTACGAGAGTATGATATCGCTCATTGTTTACGAGAGTATGATATCGCTCATTGTTTACGAGAGTATGATACCTCTCATTGTTTACGAGAGTATGATATCGCTCATTGTTTACGAGAGTATGATATCGCTCATTGTTTACGAGAGTATGATATCGCTCATTGTTTACGAGAGTATGATATCTCTCATTGTTTACGAGAGTATGATATCTCTCATTGTACACGAGAAAGACGGTTAAAACACGTAATTTTCAGAGTGGCTTTCACTGTTCTCATAAGCCACCTTTTACACAGGTGATACTTAGATAGGCTTTCACTGATCTCATTAGCCACCTTTTTCACAGGTGATACTTAGATAGGCTTTCACTGTTCTCATAAGCCACCTTTTTCACAGGTGATACTTAGATTGGCTTTCACTGCTCTTATGATTATGACATGTGCACTGTGAGATATGAGATGGAGATGAAAAACATGATGAAGGATTGAGTGACGGAGGGGGAAAGGTAAAAGAGGAGAAGGTTGAAGTCCCAAGAGCGATGGTTAGATAGAATCGATGGACGAACCCCCACGTGACGAGCTCAGTGGCGAGGGCAATAAGTGGTGCATCGTTGGGCGACGGTCATGGCCAGCAACAGTGATAACTCTAGAAATCTGTCCAGGCCATTGACCGCCGACTACCTGGGACCAATCACCATCAACCTAAACATTGGGTCCCGAGCGAGGGACTTGGGGTGAGGGGCGGCGAGGGGCGCTGATCGGAGGAAATGGTGGAGAGGGGGGTTGTTGCTTGGTGAGAGGCTTATCAGATGGCATGCTCGTGAGTATGAGAGGATAGTTTTGTAATGGATGTCTTCAACAGACGAGCATTGACCGTGAGGGTGACTCATGCATGGCATTATCGTGGTACTGGTTCTAAACAGTGGTCTCTAATACAAGGCAGGCACCATGGTACTGGTTCTAAACAGAGTGGTCTCTAATACAAGGCTTGCAAGCTAGGTCACTGAAGTTTGTGGACCACTGATATGTGTGGAAACTGCACTGAAGTGTGAGGACTACTTAAGTGAGTGGATCACTGAAGTGTGAGGACCACTGAAGTGTGTTGACCACTGAAGTGTGCGGATCACTGACGTGTGAGGAGCACTGAAGTGTAAGGACCACTGAAGTGTATTGACCCCTTAAGTGTGCAGACCACTGAACTGTGAGGACTACTGAAGTGTGAGGACCCCCGATGGTACTCGTAGCACTGAAATGTGTGGACCACTGATGTGTGAGGACCACTGAAGTGGGAGGACCACTGAAGTGTGTTGACCACCGAAGTGTGAGGATCACTGAAGTGTGAGGACCACTGAAGTGTGAGGACCACCGAAGGGTGCGGACCACTGAAGTGTGAGGATCACTGAAGGGTGCGGACCACTGAAGTGTGAGGTTCACTGAAGTGTGAGGACCACTGAAGTGTGAGGACAACTGAAGTGTGAGGACCACTGAAGTGTGAGGATCACTGACGTGTGTGGACCACTGAAGTGTAAGGACCACTGAAGTGTGTTGACCCCTGAAGTGTGCAGACCACTGAACTGTGAGGACTACTGAAGTGTGAGGACCACTGATGGTACTCGTAGCACTGAAATGTGTGGATCACTGAAGTGGGAGGACCACTGAAATGTGTTGACCACCGAAGTGTGAGGATCACTGAAGTGTGAGGATCACTGAAGTGTGAGGACCACTGAAGTGTGAGGACCAACGAAGGGTGCGCACCACTGAAGGGTGAGGATCACTGAAGTGTGAGGTTCACTGAAGTGTGAGGACCACTGAAGTGTGAGGACCACTGAAGTGTGAGGACCACTGAAGTGTGAGGACCACCGAAGTGTGAGGACCACTGAAGTGTGAGGACCACTGACACTGAAGTGGGAGGACCACTGAAGTGTGAGGACCAACGAAGGGTGCGCACCACTGAAGGGTGAGGACCACTGAAGTGTGAGGTTCACTGAAGTGTGAGGACCACTGAAGTGTGAGGACCACTGAAGTGTGAGGACCACTGAAGTGTGAGGACCACCGAAGTGTGAGGACCACTGACGTGTGAGGACCACTGAAGTGTGAGGACCACTGAAGTGTGTTGACCACCGAAGTGTGTGGACCATTGAAGTGTGAGGATCACTGAAGTGTGAGGACCACTGAAGTGTGAGGACCACCGATGGTACTCGTAGCACTGAAGTGTGTGGACCAATAATGTGTGAGGACCACTGATGTGTGTCGACCACTGAAGTGTGAGGACCACCGAAGGGTGCGGACCACTGAAGTGTGAGGTTCACTGAAGTGTGAGGACCACTGAAGTGTGAGAACCACCGAAGTGTGCGGACCACTGAAGTGTGAGGACCACTGAAATGTGCGGACCACTGAAGTGTGTTGACCACCGAAGTGTGCGGACCATTGAAGTGTGAGGATCAATGAAGTGTGAGGACCACTGAAGTGTGAGGACCACCGATGGTACTCGTAGCACTGAAGTGTGTGGACCACCAATGTGTGAGGACCACTGATGTGTGTCGACCACTGAAGTGTGAGGATCACCAAAGTGTGCGGACCATTGAAGTGTGAGGATCACTGAAGTGTGAGGACCACTGAAGTTTGAGGTTCACTGAAGTGTGAGGACCACTGAATTGTGTTGACCACCGAAGTGTGCGGACCATTGAAGTGTGAGGATCACTGAAGTGTGAGGACCACTGAAGTGTGAGGACCACCGATGGTACTCGTAGCACTGAAGTGTGTGGACCACCAATGTGTGAGGACCACTGATGTGTGTCGACCACTGAAGTGTGCGACCACTGAAGTGTGAGGACCACTGGTGTGTGTCGACCATTGAAGTGTGAGGACCACTCCAGTATTTGAAACATTCATCGATAACGACTGTAGTTAAGTGGGTGCTGAGAAGCATTTCAGACACGCCGCTGATTGTGTTCTAAAAATAGAACTTTATTTACGAGGAGATCATCACGTGACGGTGAGCTGGCGAGTTTCAGTGCGTCTGTCGTTGAATGGCAACAAGAGAAATGCCACTGACAACTGACAACCGACCACTGACGAGTGACGACTGACAACTAGCCCCTGACAACTGACCACCGACCACTGATAACTGAACACTGACAACTGACCGCTGACAACTGACCGTTGACATCTGACCACTGACAAATTCAACAAACATAAACCATAATATGTTGTCATCCTTCCAAAACTAACTGCTAGGATAGTACAAGAGCTTGTACACCATCAGATCTTTACACACAGGTACACGCAGGTACACACATACACACAGGTTCACAGAGGTACACACACTGGTACACACATACCCACAGGTACACACAGGTACACAGAGGTATACACACAGGTACAAAAGTACACACAGGTACACACAGGTACACAAACAGTTACCGTATCAATCCATTAAACCAGGCCTGCACAACTCAAAATGTAAGGCGGGCCGAAATACTTTAGGAACAACTTTTTCGGGCCGAAAGAAAGCCATTAAGAAAATTTCGTTACTTCGCGGACCGCAAAGTGGGTGCTGGCGGGTCGCATGCGGCCCCGCCGTATGTTGTGCGGGCGGGCCGTATGTTGTGCGGGCGGGCCGTATGTTGTGCGGGCGGGCCGTATGTTGTGCGGGCGGGCCGTATGTTGTGCGGGCGGGCCGTATGTTGTGTGGGCGGGCCTGCATTAAATAATGGCTGATAAAATAAAATTACACAGACGGTTAGGGTAAAGCTTAGACTCGGGGCGCCGGGCTACTTGTGGCCTCAGGGCGCCGGGCCAGGTGATGCCCCCAAGTGCACCCAGTAGTCACAACCGATGATCCGTCCCAAGTCGAGCCAGAGGTGGAGCCAGAGGTGGAGCCAGACCAATAACGCTACGTAAGGACAGCACCAACATTCCAGTGCTAAATGTTGACAGGTGATGGGTCATCAGACGGCTGGACAGAGCCTCATTTGACATGGAGAGCAGTGATGCGTGGTCCAGTGATTTAGTCCATGCCAATAGCCATGGGTCACCAGGGCCCGTTCACATAATAAAAAACACAAACATATGACATTTTAGCCACCCTTACCACTAACAACGTTATACAAAATGTCTGGTCCACCTCCACCCCAACCCTCCCCCACCCCACCCTCGCCCATCGCCCCACCCCCCTAAGTCAAGCCCAAGAACAAAGACAAATAAACACATTTCCAATCTCCAATAAAAAGACAGAAATATTGTTTGAACAAATATTTGCAAATTATTGTAATCAACCAATAAACCTTAGTTTTGACCATTCTAGGCCAAGTTCGTCAATTTGAAAAGACAAAATATAACAAAAAACAATAATTCTTACAAAATATTTATTTTTGTTAAATTGCACCCCCACCCAGCATATAACATAATATAACAAAGTAATCCCCCACCCCCTACCCCCTTGGCTTCATGTAATTCATGTGTGGACGGTCTCTTATCATTGGTTGACCCTTGACCCCCACCCTCACCCCCTTTTCCGCGCCACACAATCCTTGGCCAAGTGGAGATGACCTACGACATCTGAGATACAGGAGCCAGTGGGCAGCACCACCTATCTCAACCTACGACATCTGAGATACAGGAGCCAGTGGGCAGTGGGCAGCAACACCTATCTCAACCTACGACATCTGAGATACAGGAGCCAGTGGGCAGTGGGCAGCACCACCTATCTCAACCTACGACATCTGAGATACAGGAGCCAGTGGGCAGTGGGCAGCACCACCTATCTCAACCTACGACATCTGAGATACAACATTGCGTGAACCTGCGTGGGCAGACAAAGGACATGCCTGGAATCTGCCGTAAATGGTAGCATGTACAGGGCTACCAGCTGTGACATCTACAGGGCTACCAGCTGTGACATCTACAGGGCTATCAGCTGTGACATCTACAGGGCTACCAGCTGTGGCATCTACAGGGCTTCCAGCTGTAGAAAATTCTGCAGTTGGAAATAAAATAACAGGAACAGTGTAGGGATCATAATAACATGTTGCCGTCAGTGGATATGAGGCATGAGGTGGATGGTGGCAACAAGAGGTGGGTGGTGGAAACCTCATGCCAATGATTCCTATTTTCACACCAATTGAGGAAGCTGTTCCTAGGCAACCGTTTCGTCCCAGCTGCTTCGTGAATTAGTTGCCAGGTAGAAACCAACCGTAGTAGAAATCCCCATTAGAGGGCGTCTGACGCTTCCCTTAGAGGGCGTCTGAAGCTTCCCCAAGATGGAGGGGGGGGGTGGATTTTAGGACGTAAATATAACATCCCGACACCTGGGAAATCGACTGCCGACTCTGTGATAGCAGGGTCACCGGGCGACCGGATGTCCTTGGGCTGCGCAGGCCTCCGTGGGTACCCCATCGAGTGGATGCTGGGGGGGGGGGGCGGTCCTGGCAAGGGGGATCTCCAAAGTGCCGCTTCGCGGCCCGATTCTCAGGCTTAGGGAGAGGGTGCTTATGGCGGGCATAACGGGCTTGGAACTAGCTCCACGGCCAGCTGACGCCACTTCCTGTGAGCATCAACGAGAGATGAGACGGACTTAATCTAAGACTCAGTTGACAGACGTAACAATGCAGACATGGATCTAACTTAAGACTTATTGTCTTAGCAGTCATATTAATAAGACCGATATTTGGGTTTCATTATGACCAGCAGGGAAGATTACAAAGACGGTTAAAAGTTGCAGACGATATTAACAGGGGAGATTACAAAGACGGGTGAACGTTGCAGACGATATTAACAGGGGAGATTACAAAGACGGGTGAACGTTGCAGACGATATTAACAGGGGAGATTACAAAGACGGGTGAACGTTGCAGACGATATTAACAGGGGAGATTACAAAGACGGGTGAACGTTGCAGACGATATTAACAGGGGAGATTACAAAGACGGGTGAACGTTGCAGACGATATTAACTCGTATAATGTAATCATGACATAATTCTCTGTTAGGGTAGTGATTCTCAAAATGTACCAACCAAATCTTACACCATTGAACGTGTCAACAACGATGTACCCTGCATTTGGGGCATCCCTGGGGCAACATTCATTTCGCGATGTCCATCACTTGGGCAACATTCATTTCACGATATCCATCACTGGGGCAACATTCAGTTCACAATGTCCATCACTGGGGCAACATTCATTTCACAATGTCCATCACTGGGGCAACATTCATTTCACAATGTCCATCCCTGGGCCAACATTCATTTCACAATGTCCATCCCTGGGGCAACATTCATTTCATAATGCCCAACACTGGGGCAACATTCATTTCACAATGTCCATCACTGGGGCAACATTCATTTCACAATGTCCATCCCTGGGGCAACATTCATTTCATAATGTCCATCACTGGGCCAACATTCATTTCACAATGTCCATCACTGGGGCAACATTCATTTCACAATGTCCATCCCTGGGCCAACATTCATTTCATAATGTCCATCACTGGGCCAACATTCATTTCACAATGTCCATCACTGGGGCAACATTCATTTCACAATGTCCATCCCTGGGGCAACATTCATTTCATAATGCCCATCCCTGGGGAACCATTCATTTCACAATGTCCATCCCTGGGGCAACATTCATTTCACAATGTCCATCACTGGGCCAACATTCATTTCACAATGTCCATCCCTGGGGCAACATTCATTTCATAATGCCCATCACTCGGGCTACATTAATTTCATAATGTCCATCACTGGGGCAAAATTTAAAACCTGAACACAGGTACACACAGTTACATACAGGTACACCCATGTATACACAGGTACACACAGGGAGTGTGTGTATTTTTGAGATTATTATGTATATGTGTTTCAGATTTTGACCTTCATACCAACTTCACTTTTGCTCGTGGCTGGCAACTTCTCGCACAGCTATAGACCCACTTCCCGCCAGTCTATCAGCTGAAACTTGGCACATAGACTCGTTGCTATGACGACACATTCTTTCAAATTTTCAAGGGGCAGAATAAAGAAATATGACGTCACGTAGTAAAATTCCCGATAACTGCGCTGAATGCGATTCTTATAAATATCACAAGTGCGTTTGGTGCGGCACAAGTGCGTTTGGTGCGGCACAAGTGCGTTTGGTGCGTAATATTGTCTTGTGTTTTTTTATACTTGTTGGTGACATAAATCTGTGGTGTAATGCGAGTGGGTCATTAGAACATTACTATAGTTCCGGGGCGTGCAAAAAATGTGCGGGTGTGAGCCTTGAGGTGGGGGGGCACTGATTGGGAGCCTTGAGTTGGGGAGCACTGATTGGGAGCCTTGAGTTGGGGAGCACTGATTGTGAGCCTTGAGATGGGGAACACTGATTGGGAGCCTTGAGGTGGGGAGCACTGATTGGGAGCCTTGAGATGGGGAGCACTGATTGGGAGCCTTGAGTTGTGGAGCACTGATTTGGAGCCTTGAGGTGGGGAGCACTGATTGGGAGCCTTGAGTTGGGGAGCACTGATTGGGAGCCTTGAGTTGGGGAGCACTGATTGGGAGCCTTGAGTTGGGGAGCACTGATTGTGAGCCTTGAGATGGGGAGCACTGATTGGGAGCCTTGAGGTGGGGAGCACTGATTGGGAGCCTTGAGATGGGGAGCACTGATTGGGAGCCTTGAGTTGTGGAGCACTGATTTGGAGCCTTGAGGTGGGGAGCACTGATTGGGAGCCTTGAGTTGGGGAGCACTGATTGGGAGCCTTGAGTTGGGGAGCACTGATTGGGAGCCTTGTTGGGGAGCACTGATTGGGAGCCTTGAGTTGGGGAGAACTGATTGTGATTCTTATAAAGAGCGTTACTTGCAGGCATGTGTTGTCAAATTTTAAGCCTCACCCCCCCACCCCACCCCTTTTTCGCCCCACACACAGAAATATTGCTTGCCATGACAGCTTATAAAGGATTTGTACGAAGATTTGGTCCTTAGGGGTTGTTCCCTCTGCCACTGACGTCATGGAGAACCGCTGGTCTAGACAACGGATGCAAAAATGGACATATCACATGAAGCTATTTCCCTGGGGCCAAGTCTGAGTGCATCTTGCGCGCTGACACGATGAGGTCATCGGTCATTACCAGTGCACCTTACACAATCTAAAACAAAACATGCCGCTTAAAGATATGAATTTAAATGCATGCATTTTAAGCACATCGTGACAGGGGCGCAGGGGGCGGTCTGCCCTGGGGGTGGGGGCAATTTTTTCTTGATAGAGAAGGCGTCACTTTTGACCGACTGCTGGGTTGTTGTTTTTTTTGTGGAAGGGGGCGACTAGATCTCGTCAACCCCGGGCAACCCTTAACCTAGCTACACCAGTATAATGCGCACCGCTATAATGCGCACCGCTAAAATGCGCACCGCTAAAATGCGCACCGCTAAAATGCGCACCGCTATAACACGCACTGCTACGCTGTCAGGTAGACTATTAAATGTTAAATAACATTAAGTGCTACACTGTTAGGTAGACTTTAGTGCTACACCGTTAGGTAGACTTTAGTGCTACACTGTTAGGTAGACTTAAGTGCTACACTGTTCGGTAGACTAAAGGGCTACAATGCTGGCAGACTTAAGTGCTACACTGTTAGGTAGACTTAAGTGCTACACTGTTAGGTAGACTTAAGTGCTACACTGTTAGGTAGACTTAAGTGCTACACTGTTAGGTAGACTTTAGTGCTACACTGTTAGGTAGACTTTAGTGCTACACTGTTAGGTAGACTTTAGTGCTACACCGTTAGGTAGACTTTAGTGCTACACTGTTCGGTAGACTAAAGGGCTACAATGCTGGCAGACTTAAGTGCTACACTGTTAGGTAGACTTAAGTGCTACACTGTTAGGTAGACTTAAGTGCTACTCTCTTAGGTACACTTAAGAGCTACATTTTTAGGGCAAGCCAATTAGGGCATAATGATGGGGGCATAACGATGGGGGCGTAAATAATATATGTTAAAGGGAAGCAACTGAATAAAACGCATTTTTTAATTTGTGACACATGATTTAAGACTTATTTATTTATTTTTATTTAAAACATTCATGTCATCAAAGTGTCATTTTGATGGTTTTGTTTAAAACATTGATGTCATCAGTGTCATTTGATGGTTTTGTTAAAAACATGGTTTGATGCCATCAAAGTGTCATTTGATGGTTTTGTTTAAAACATAGTTTGATGTCATCAAAGTGTCATTTGATGGTTTTGTTTAAAACATGGTTTGATGTCATCAAAGTGTCATTTGATGGTTTTGTTTAAAACATTGATGTCATCAGTGTCATTTGATGTTTTTTTAAAACATGGTTTGATGTCATCAAAGTGTCATTTGATGGTTTTGTTTAAAACATAGTTTGATGTCATCAGTGTCATTTGATGGTTTTGTTTAAATCATAGTTTGATGTCATCAAAGTGTCATTTGATGGTTTTGTTTAAAACATGGTTTGACGTCATCAAAATGTCATTTGATGGTTTTGTTTACAACATGGGTTGATGTCATCAAAGTGTCATTTGATGATTTATTAAAAACATGGTTTGATGTCATCAAAGTGTCATTTGATGGTTTTATTTAAAAAATGGTTTGATGTCATCAAAGTGTCATTTGATGGTTGTGTTTAAAACATGGTTTGATGTCATCAAAGTGTCATTTGATGGTTTATTTAAAACAAGGTTTGATGTCATCAAAGTGTCATTTGATGGTTTTATTTAAAACATGGTTTGATGTCATCAAAGTGTCATTTGATGGTTTTGTTTAAAACATTGATGTCATCAGAGTCATTTGATGGTTTTGTTTAAAACATAGTTTGATGTCATCAAAGTGTCATTTGATGGTTTTGTTTAAAACATGGTTTGATGTCATCAAAGTGTCATTTGATGGTTTTGTTTAAAACATGGTTTGATGTCATCAAAGTGTCATTTGATGGTTTTGTTTAAAACATTGATGTCATCAGTGTCATTTGATGTTTTTTTAAAACATGGTTTGATGTCATCAAAGTGTCATTTGATGGTTTTGTTTAAAACATAGTTTGATGTCATCAGTGTCATTTGATGGTTTTGTTTAAATCATAGTTTGATGTCATCAAAGTGTCATTTGATGGTTTTGTTTAAAACATGGTTTGACGTCATCAAAATGTCATTTGATGGTTTTGTTTACAACATGGGTTGATGTCATCAAAGTGTCATTTGATGATTTATTAAAAACATGGTTTGATGTCATCAAAGTGTCATTTGATGGTTTTGTTTAAAACATGGTTTGACGTCATCAAAATGTCATTTGATGGTTTTGTTTACAACATGGGTTGATGTCATCAAAGTGTCATTTGATGATTTATTAAAAACATGGTTTGATGTCATCAAAGTGTCATTTGATGGTTTTTTAAAAAATGGTTTGATGTCATCAAAGTGTCATTTGATGGTTGTGTTTAAAACATGGTTTGATGTCATCAAAGTGTCATTTGATGGTTTATTTAAAACATGGTTTGATGTCATCAAAGTGTCATTTGATGGTTGTGTTTAAAACATGGTTTGATGTCATCAAAGTGTCATTTGATGGTTTATTTAAAACATGGTTTGATGTCATCAAAGTGTCATTTGATGGTTTTATTTAAAACATGGTTTGATGTCATCAAAGTGTCATTTGATGTTTTTGTTTAAAACTTTGATGTCATCAGTGTCATTTGATGGTTTTTTTTATAACATGGTTTGATGTCATCAAAGTGTCATTTGATGGTTTTGTTTAAAACATAGTTTGATGTCATCAAAGTGTCATTTGATGGTTTTGTTTAAAACATGGTTTGATGTCATCAAAGTGTCATTTGATGGTTTTGTTTAAAACATTGATGTCATCAGTGTCATTTGATGTTTTTTTAAAACATGGTTTGATGTCATCAAAGTGTCATTTGATGGTTTTGTTTAAAACATAGTTTGATGTCATCAGTGTCATTTGATGGTTTTGTTTAAATCATAGTTTGATGTCATCAAAGTGTCATTTGATGGTTTTGTTTAAAACATGGTTTGACGTCATCAAAATGTCATTTGATGGTTTTGTTTAAAACATGGTTTGACGTCATCAAAATGTCATTTGATGGTTTTGTTTACAACATGGGTTGATGTCATCAAAGTGTCATTTGATGATTTATTAAAAACATGGTTTGATGTCATCAAAGTGTCATTTGATGGTTTTTTTTAAACATGGTTTGATGTCATCAAAGTGTCATTTGATGGTTTTGTTTAAAACATAGTTTGATGTCATCAAAGTGTCATTTGATGGTTTTGTTTAAAACATGGTTTGATGTCATCAAAGTGTCATTTGATGGTTTTGTTTAAAACATTGATGTCATCAGTGTCATTTGATGTTTTTTTAAAACATGGTTTGATGTCATCAAAGTGTCATTTGATGGTTTTGTTTAAAACATAGTTTGATGTCATCAGTGTCATTTGATGGTTTTGTTTAAATCATAGTTTGATGTCATCAAAGTGTCATTTGATGGTTTTGTTTAAAACATGGTTTGATGTCATCAAAGTGTCATTTGATGGTTTTGTTTAAAACATGGTTTGATGTCATCAAAGTGTCATTTGATGGTTTTGTTTAAAACATGGTTTGATGTCATCAAAGTGTCATTTGATGGTTTTGTTTAAAACATGGTTTGATGTCATCAAAGTGTCATTTGATGGTTTTGTTTAAAACATGGTTTGATGTCATCAAAGTGTCATTTGATGGTTTTGTTTAAAACATGGTTTGATGTCATCAAAGTGTCATTTGATGGTTTTGTTTAAAACATGGTTTGATGTCATCAAAGTGTCATTTGATGGTTTTGTTTAAAACATGGTTTGATGTCATCAAAGTGTCATTTGATGGTTTTGTTTAAAACATGGTTTGATGTCATCAAAGTGTCATTTGATGGTTTTGTTTAAAACATGGTTTGATGTCATCAAAGTGTCATTTGATGGTTTTGTTTAAAACATGGTTTGATGTCATCAAAGTGTCATTTGATGGTTTTGTTTAAAACATGGTTTGATGTCATCAAAGTGTCATTTGATGGTTTTGTTTAAAACATGGTTTGATGTCATCAAAGTGTCATTTGATGGTTTTGTTTAAAACATTGATGTCATCAGTGTCATTTGATGTTTTTTTAAAACATGGTTTGATGTCATCAAAGTGTCATTTGATGGTTTTGTTTAAAACATGGTTTGATGTCATCAAAGTGTCATTTGATGGTTTTGTTTAAAACATTGATGTCATCAGTGTCATTTGATGTTTTTTTAAAACATGGTTTGATGTCATCAAAGTGTCATTTGATGGTTTTGTTTAAAACATGGTTTGATGTCATCAAAGTGTCATTTGATGGTTTTGTTTAAAACATTGATGTCATCAGTGTCATTTGATGTTTTTTTAAAACATGGTTTGATGTCATCAAAGTGTCATTTGATGGTTTTGTTTAAAACATGGTTTGATGTCATCAAAGTGTCATTTGATGGTTGTGTTTAAAACATGGTTTGATGTCATCAAAGTGTCATTTGATGGTTTATTTAAAACATGGTTTGATGTCATCAAAGTGTCATTTGATGGTTTTATTTAAAACATGGTTTGATGTCATCAAAGTGTCATTTGATGGTTTATTTAAAACATGGTTTGATGTCATCAAAGTGTCATTTGATGGTTTTATTTAAAACATGGTTTGATGTCATCAAAGTGTCATTTGGTTTATAAAACATTAAACGGTAAAATTTAAAAAAAGATGGATTAAAATCGATATGATTGACCTGTACTTTTAAATTTATCTTAGTCTGTAAATTTACCGATAACAAAAATTCTGACATGATTTTGACTTTTTAGGGTAACTCCACGTGGATGGGACACTAGACTGATCTCTACATGGGTGGGACACTAGACTTATCCCTATATGGGTGGGACACTAGACTTATCTCTACATGGGTGGGACACTAGACGGATCCTTACGTGGGTGGGACACTAGACTTATCCCTACATGGGTGGGACACTAGACTTATCCCTACATGGGTCGGACACTAGACTGATCTCTACATGGGTGGGACACTAGACTTATCCCTACATGGGTGGGTCACTAGACTGATCTCTACATGGGTGGGACACTAGACTTATCCCTACATGGGTGGGACACTAGACTGATCTCTACATGGGTGGGACACTAGACTTATCCCTACATGGGTGGGACACTAGACTTATCCCTACATGGGTGGGACACTAGACTGATCTCTACATGAGTGGGACACTAGACGGATCCTTACGTGGGTGGGGCACTAGACTTATCTCTACATGGGTGGGACACTAGACGGATCCTTACGTGGGTGGGACACTAGACTTATCTCTACGTGGGTGGGACACTAGACGGATCTCTACATGGGTGGGACACTAGACTGAACCCCACGTCCACATGTGTGGGACACTAAAATGATCCCTTCATGGGTGGGACACTAAAATGATCACTTCATGGGTGGGACAATAAAATAATCACTACATGGGTGGGACACTAGACTGAACCCCACGTCCACATGTGTGGGACACTAAAATGATCCCTTCATGGGTGGGACACTAAAATGATCACTTCATGGGTGGGACAATAAAATGATCACTACATGGGTGGGACACTAGACTGAACTTATTTTGATTACTTTTTGCTAAAACATTTATAAAATAATGTTAAAGAGTAATGGCTTTTTAAGCGCTGGCTTTTGTAGCGCCTAAATCCTGCGCTTACCCGTACTAGGCCTAGAAAGGTAATCCGGCCTTGCCTGTAACATGAAATCAATGAAGCGGAAAACTGTTGACTCCAGGTCTTACTTTATGTGAGGAGAGGAACAGACCAAAATAGCCCGGCGTGTCGGTCCGGAGGTAACGAAAGCCCGGCGTGTCGGTCCGGAGGTAACGAGAGACGGTGGTCCGAGTGCGGAGGGACTTGGACGCTGAGGGATGTCCACCGACGGGACGAGGACAATGCGAGGGTCCCCGTGAACAGGTCCCCGTGAAACTGGTCACAATGTTGTGGCCGGAAGACGGGGGATCAGATGGACAGAGACGTGTGAGGGTGGAATGGGCTGGACAAACACGGACGTCCACTATCGGAGAGCTGGTCAAGGATGAAAGCACACAGCACTAACCGCGGGGTAAGACGAGGAGCACAGTGGTGGATGCCCGACAGTGAATACAAGCAAGTCAACGGCAGACGGGAATGACGCAGTCATTTTCAAGACACAACAATTGGTCAGTTCTAAAAACCTCTATTTCCGGTACAATTATTCAATGAGAAGAAATCGTGAAGATTTTTAACACATGATAATAATGTCATTAACAGAACAATTACATTCTGTTCTACAATGTAATTATGGACCATTACATGAACATACCAATGATATTAATATTACATCATTACTACAACCCATAACTGACCTTTCCCATCCTGCCACCACTTGTCCTACCTGCCACCACTTGTCCTCCCTGCCACCACTTGTCCTACCTGCCACCACTTGTCCTACCTGCCACCACTTGTCCTACCTGCCACCACTTGCCCCCCTGCCACAACTTTGTCCTACCTGCCACCACTTGTCCTACCTGCCACCACTTGTCCTACCTGCCACCCCTTGTCCTACCTGCCACCACTTTGTCCTACCTGCCACCCCTTGTCCTAACTGCCACCACTTTTTCCTACCTGGTACCACTTGTCCTCCCTGCCACAACTTGTCCTCCCTGCCACCACTTTGTCCTACCTGCCACCACTTTGTCCTACCTGCCACAACTTGTCCTACCTGCCACAACTTGCCCTCCCTGCCACCACTTTTCCTCCCTGCTACCACTTTGTCCTACCTGCCACCATTGTCCTACCTGCCACCACTTTGTCCTACCTGCCACCACTTTGTTCTACCTCCCCCAACTTGCCCTCCCTGCCACCACTTTGTCCTACCTGCCACCACTTTGTCCTACCTGCCAACACTTGTCCTACCTGCCACCACTTGTCCCACCTGCAACCACATGTCCCCCTGCCACAACTTGTCCTACCTGTCAGCACTTTGTCCTACCTGCCACCACTTTGTCCTACCTGCCAACACTTTGTCCTACCTGCCAACACTTGTCCTACCTGCCACCACTTGTCCCACCTGCAACCACATGTCCCCCTGCCACAACTTGTCCTACCTGTCAGCACTTTGTCCTACCTGCCACCACTTTGTCCTACCTGCCAACACTTGTCCTCCCTGCCACCACTTGTCCCACCTGCAACCACATGTCCACCTGCAACCACATGTCCCCCTGCCACAACTTGTCCTACCTGTCAGCACTTTGTCCTCCCTGCCACCACTTTGTTCTACCTGCCACCACTTACAAGTTGTTATCCATTAGCTAATTCTATCTCCGGCGACATTAAACCACATTTCTGTAAACGGAACGCTCTCACCTGTATGCTGCAAATGTTCTTGAAAGGGAGTTTGGCCAGTGGCTTTACCGTAAAGTGCAGGTGTAAATGTCCCATTGGTTGAGCCGCTTCATCTGGGGTTTTGATCGGGCTACCGCAACAAGGCTTTGCCGGGGACCTAGCATTAAAATCAGGCTTCATTGGAGGTTCTCAATCTGTAACGCCAGTGGCTCCATTTAGGACTTTTGCCATTCCTTGTAAAAATTTTAACCGTCAAGGTGTACAGGAAGATATCCTAACCTTCAAGGTGTACAGGAAGACATCCTAACCTTCAGAGTGTACAGGAAGAGATCCTGACCATCAAGGTGTACAGGAAGAGATCTTGACCATCAAGGTGTACAGGAAGAGATCCTGACCGTCAAGGTGTACAGGAAGAGATCCTGACCGTCCAGGTGTACAGGAAGAGATCCTGACCATCAAGGTGTACAGGAAGAGATCCTGACCGTCAAGGTGTACAGGAAGAGATCCTGACCGTCAAGGTGTACAGGAAGAGATCCTGACCGTCAAGGTGTACAGGAAGAGATCCTGACCGTCAAGGTGTACAGGAAGAGATCCTGACCATCAAGGTGTACAGGAAGAGATCCTGACCATCAAGGTGTACAGGAAGAGATCCTGACCATCAAGGTGTACAGGAAGAGATCCTGACCATCAAGGTGTACAGGAAGAGATCCTGACCGTCAAGGTGTACAGGAAGAGATCCTGACCATCAAGGTGTACAGGAAGAGATTCTGACCATCAAGGTGTACAGGAAGAGATCCTGACCATCAAGGTGTACAGGAAGAGATTCTGACCATCAAGGTGTACAGGAAGAGATCCTGACTATCAAGGTGTACAGGAAGAGATCCTGACCGTCAAGGTGTACAGGAAGAGATCCTGACCATCAAGGTGTACAGGAAGAGATCCTGACCATCAAGGTGTACAGGAAGAGATCCTGACCGTCAAGGTGTACAGGAAGAGATCCTGACCATCAAGGTGTACAGGAAGAGATCCTGACCATCAAGGTGTACAGGAAGAGATCCTGACCATCAAGGTGTACAGGAAGAGATCCTGACCATCAAGGTGTACAGGAAGAGATCCTGACCATCAAGGTGTACAGGAAGAGATCCTGACCATCAAGGTGTACAGGAAGAGATCCTGACCATCAAGGTGTACAGGAAGAGATCCTGACCGTCAAGGTGTACAGGAAGAGATCCTGACCGTCAAGGTGTACAGGAAGAGATCCTGACCATCAAGGTGTACAGGAAGAGATCCTGACCATCAAGGTGTACAGGAAGAGATTCTGACCATCAAGGTGTACAGGAAGAGATCCTGACCATCAAGGTGTACAGGAAGAGATCCTGACCATCAAGGTGTACAGGAAGAGATCCTAACCGTTAAAGTTATCGTCGAATTACCGAGAATTCAGGAGTGTTGTGATTTAAGACAGAATCTGAGGAGTTGACGTGTTGCGTACATGGGACAAGGTTCATAAGGGACATGGTATACAAGGGACATGGTGTACAAGGGAGATGATGTACAAGGGGCACGGTATACAAGGGACAGTGTGAACAAGGACATGGTGTACAAGGGACATGGTGTACAAGGGACATGGTGTACGAGGGACATGGTGTACGAGGGACATGGTGTACGAGGGACATGGTGTACAAGGGACATGGTGTACAAGGGACATGGTGTACAAGGGACATGGTGTACAAGGGACATGGTGTACAAGGGACATGGTGTACGAGGGACATGGTGTACGAGGGACATGGTGTACAAGGGACATGGTGTACAAGGGACATGGTGTACAAGGGACATGGTGTACAAGGGACATGGTGTACAAGGGACATGGTGTACAAGGGACATGGTGTACAAGGGACATGGTGTACAAGGGAGTGCTTTGTGTGACCTCCGCTCCACTCCAAGAGTGTAATGGATCCACCATGGCTGGACTAACCTTGGCACACAGTCGTCAACGAAGACAAGGAATCTCGGGATTTCTCAGCGGATAAGTTAATGACAAAAACAAATGGTTGCCCCTCCACCCACCCCCTGACCCCCTTCCACCCTCTTAATGCCAATACTGGATGGAAATGACTTAAAGTATGTTATTTTGTAAGCAGAGTCAAAAGATAAATGGGGGGGGGGGTGTCATCCATTAACGTGTAACACCTCCAGGAATCAATAAACTACATTTCCTGGCGCCACACGTGGGGATGCCATACTTCACGGGTCCTCAAATGGATTTATATTCAGGGGCATTGTTTTGTCATCATATGACATGTGTCATATGACCACGGAAATCATTTTGTATCGTGATGACATTGTGTCATATGACCACGGAAATCACTTAGTACCGTGATGACATTGTGTCATATGACCACGGAAATCACTTAGTACCGTGATGACATTGTGTCATATGACCACCGAAATCACGTTGTACCGTGATGACATTGGATGATCGTAATAGTAAGATGGGACGCCACTCGCAATAGTAAGATTGGGACGCCTCTCGCAATAGTAAAGTTGGGACGCCTCTCGCAATAGTAAGATAGCCATTTTTAAGTCAGTCTATAAATTCACAACTAATCACGCCCGAATACCACTGCCACGCCCCAGTACTACCACGCCCCAGTACTACCACGCCCCAGTACTACCACCAGCCCATCCCCAATACTGTCACGCCCCAGTACTACCACCAGCCCATCCCCAATACTGCCACCACAAGCACCCCATCACTGAAATGATACTTCTGACGTGTACTATTCTGGTAACGCTGATAGCAGTACCGGTACCTTACTGCCAGATTGTGAGGACCCTCGCTCTACATCAACACGTTGCAATACGTCACGGTGTGAAAGATGGGACTCCCCGTCAGAGATAGTCAGATGAAATTATTCGGGTTACATAAGCTGGCACAATGTAAGCTGGCACAATGTAAGCTGGCACAATGTAAGCTGGCACAATGTAAGCTGGCACAATGTAAGCTGGCACAATGTAAGCTGGCACAATGTAAGCTGCCACAATGTAAGCTGCCACAATGTAAGCTGCCACAATGTAAGCTGGCACAATGTAAGCTGGCGCAATGTAAGCTGCCGCAATGTCAGCTGGCGCAATGTAAGCTGCCGCAATGTAAGCTGCCACAATGTAAGCTGGCACAATGTAAGCTGGCACAATGTAAGCTGCCACAATGTAAGCTGCCACAATGTAAGCTGGCACAATGTAAGCTGGCACAATGTAAGCTGGCACAATGTAAGCTGGCACAATGTAAGCTGCCACAATGTAAGCTGGCACAATGTAAGCTGGCACAATGTAAGCTGGCACAATGTAAGCTGGCACAATGTAAGGTGCCACAATGTAAGGTGCCACAATGTGAGCTGGAACAATGTAAGCTGCCGCAATGTCAGCTGCCACAATGTAAGCTGGCACAATGTAAGGTGCCACAATGTAAGCTGCCACAATGTAAGCTGCCACAATGTAAGCTGGCACAATGTAAGCTGGCACAATGTAAGCTGGCACAATGTAAGTTGCCACAATGTGAGCTGGAACAATGTAAGCTGGCACAATGTAAGCTGCCACAATGTAAGCTGGCACAATTTAAGGTGCCACAATGTAAGGGGCCACAATGTGAGCTGGCACAATGTAAGCTGCCACAATGTAAGCTGCCACAATGTAAGGTGCCACAATGTAAGGTGCCACAATGTAAGCTGGTACAATGTAAGCTTGCACAATGTAAGCTTGCACAATGTAAGCTACCACAATGTAAGGTGCCACAATGTAAGGTGCCACAATGTGAGCTGGAACAATGTAAGCTGCCGCAATGTCAGCTGCCACAATGTCAGCTGCCACAATGTAAGCTGGCACAATGTAAGCTGGCACAATGTAAGCTGGCACAATGTAAGCTGGCACAATGTAAGCTGCCACAATGTAAGCTTGCACAATGTAAGCTACCACAATGTAAGCTGGCGCAGTGGGGACAGCCACAGTGTAGACAGCTGCTGGAGTTTTCCCATGTGCTTTCCTTTCCCGCAGCTATCTGGGTCACAATCGCCAGGGCGCTTGCCAAGACGATGGTCTTCACATTCCCACTTGCAGGATGCGCGGAAGTGGTCACGGCCGAGTGTGTCTTTATAGAGGACCGGCGCATGCCGCTGTCAAAACGGGAATCTTGTGCCTTGGCTGATTGACTCGCCAGCTCTAGAATTGTACGCAACCCTAGGGGAGTCCTGCTGCTTCACAGATCCAGGAAGCGATCGGCAACAACTCGGCAACTCTGCCGCCCTCGTTAGCTGTCTCGGGTTTGGATGTCTAAGTCATCTCGTCAACAAGGGGATGTTCCTCTGGCCATCCTTAGTATGACTGCATGACCGACCTTGTCATTTGGAGCACTGTTATCTCAATTGACTCTTCCCCATGTCAGTATTATTTTTATTAGAATCAGTATTGTTACTAGACTTATTATAATCATTATTATTTTCTCACATTATCCAAGAAAATAGAGAACAAACAGTTAAAAGAAAGTCTTTAGAGCAGCACTCTATGAAAGCAAAGAAAGTCTTTAGAGCAGCACTCTATGAAGGCAAAGAAAGTCTTTAGAAAAGCACTCTATGAAAGCAAAGAAAGTCTTTAGAGCAGCACTCTATGAAGGCAAAGAAAGTCTTTAGAAAAGCACTCTATGAAAGCAAAGAAAGTCTTTAGAGCAGCACTCTATGAAGGCAAAGAAAGTCTTTAGAGCAGCACTCTATGAAAGCAAAGAAAGTCTTTAGAGCAGCACTCTATGAAGGCAAAGAAAGTCTTTAGAACAGCACTCTATGAAGGCAAAGAAAGTGTTTAGAGCAGCACTCTATGAAAGCAAAGAAAGTCTTTAGAACAGCACTCTATGAAAGCAAAGAAAGTCTTTAGAACAGCACTCTATGAAAGCAAAGAAAGTCTTTAGAGCAGCACTCTATGAAGGCAAAGAAAGTCTTTAGAAAAGCACTCTATGAAAGCAAAGAAAGTCTTTAGAGCAGCACTCTATGAAAGCAAAGAAAGTCTTTAGAACAGCACTCTATGAAAGCAAAGAAAGTCTTTAGAGCAGCACTCTATGAAGGCAAAGAAAATCTTTAGAACAGCACTCTATGAAGGCAACGAAAGTCTTTAGAACAGCACTCTATGAAGGCAAAGAAAGTCTTTAGAACAGCACTCTATGAAGGCAACGAAAGTCTTTAGAACAGCACTCTATGAAGGAAAAGAAGTTCTTTAGTAGAACAGCACTCTATGAAGGCAAAGAAAGTCTTTAGAACAGCACTCTATGAAGGCAAAGACAGTCTTTAGAGCAGCACTCTATGAAGGCAAAGAAAGTCTTTAGAACAGCACTCTATGAAAGCAAAGAAAGTCTTTAGAACAGCACTCTATGAAGGCAAAGAAAGTGTTTAGAGCAGCACTCTATGAAGGCAAAGAAAGTCTTTAGAACAGCACTCTATGAAGGCAAAGAAAGTGTTTAGAGCAGCACTCTATGAAAGCAAAGAAAGTCTTTAGAACAGCACTCTATGAAAGCAAAGAAAGTCTTTAGAGCAGCACTCTATGAAAGCAAAGAAAGTCTTTAGAACAGCACTCTATGAAAGCAAAGAAAGTCTTTAGAGCAGCACTCTATGAAGGCAAAGAAAGTCTTTAGAACAGCACTCTATGAAAGCAAAGAAAGTCTTTAGAACAGCACTCTATGAAGGCAAAGAAAGTCTTTAGAGCAGCACTCTATGAAAGCAAAGAAAGTCTTTAGAACAGCACTCTATGAAAGCAAAGAAAGTCTTTAGAGCAGCACTCTATGAAGGCAAAGAAAGTCTTTAGAAAAGCACTCTATGAAAGCAAAGAAAGTCTTTAGAACAGCACTCTATGAAAGCAAAGAAAGTCTTTAGAACAGCACTCTATGAAAGCAAAGAAAGTCTTTAGAACAGCACTCTATGAAAGCAAAGAAAGTCTTTAGAACAGCACTCTATGAAAGCAAAGAAAGTCTTTAGAACAGCACTCTATGAAAGCAAAGAAAGTCTTTAGAACAGCACTCTATGAAAGCAAAGAAAGTCTTTAGAACAGCACTCTATGAAAGCAAAGAAAGTCTTTAGAACAGCACTCTATGAAAGCAAAGAAAGTCTTTAGAACAGCACTCTATGAAAGCAAAGAAAGTCTTTAGAACAGCACTCTATGAAAGCAAAGAAAGTCTTTAGAACAGCACTCTATGAAAGCAAAGAAAGTCTTTAGAACAGCACTCTATGAAAGCAAAGAAAGTCTTTAGAACAGCACTCTATGAAAGCAAAGAAAGTCTTTAGAACAGCACTCTATGAAAGCAAAGAAAGTCTTTAGAACAGCACTCTATGAAAGCAAAGAAAGTCTTTAGAACAGCACTCTATGAAAGCAAAGAAAGTCTTTAGAACAGCACTCTATGAAAGCAAAGAAAGTCTTTAGAACAGCACTCTATGAAAGCAAAGAAAGTCTTTAGAACAGCACTCTATGAAAGCAAAGAAAGTCTTTAGAACAGCACTCTATGAAGGCAAAGAAAGTCTTTAGAACAGCACTCTATGAAAGCAAAGAAAGTCTTTAGAACAGCACTCTATGAAAGCAAAGAAAGTCTTTAGAACAGCACTCTATGAAAGCAAAGAAAGTCTTTAGAACAGCACTCTATGAAGGCAAAGAAAGTCTTTAGAACAGCACTCTATGAAAGCAAAGAAAGTCTTTAGAAAAGCACTCTATGAAAGCAAAGAAAGTCTTTAGAAAAGCACTCTATGAAAGCAAAGAAAGTATTTAGAAAAGCACTCTATGAAAGCAAAGAAAGTCTTTAGAACAGCACTCTATGAAAACAAAGAAAGTCTTTAGAACAGCACTCTATGAAGGCAAAGAAAGTCTTTAGAAAAGCACTCTATGAAAGCAAAGAAAGTCTTTAGAAAAGCACTCTATGAAAGCAAAGAAAGTCTTTAGAACAGCACTCTATGAAAACAAAGAAAGTCTTTAGAACAGCACTCTATGAAGGCAAAGAAAGTCTTTAGAACAGCACTCTATGAAAGCAAAGAAAGTCTTTAGAACAGCACTCTATGAAAGCAAAGAAAGTCTTTAGAACAGCACTCTATGAAAGCAAAGAAAGTCTTTAGAACAGCACTCTATGAAGGCAAAGAAAGTCTTTAGAACAGCACTCTATGAAAGCAAAGAAAGTCTTTAGAACAGCACTCTATGAAGGCAAAGAAAGTCTTTAGAGCAGCACTCTATGAAAGCAAAGAAAGTGTTTAGAGCAGCACTCTATGAAAGCAAAGAAGGTCTTTAGAACAGCACTCTATGAAGGCAAAGAAAGTCTTTAGAGCAGCACTCTATGAAGGCAAAGAAAGTCTTTAGAGCAGCACTCTATGAAGGCAAAGAAAGTCTTTAGAGCAGCACTCTATGAAAGCAAAGAAAGTGTTTAGAGCAGCACTCTATGAAAGCAAAGAAAGTCTTTAGAAAAGCACTCTATGAAGTCTATCATACGGCTATCCAATAACTATCATATGGCTGTCATATAACTATCATACGGCTATCCTATAGTTATCATATCGCTATCCTATAGCTATCATACGGCTATCCTATAGCTATCATACGGCTATCCTATAGCTATCATACGGCTATCCTATAGTTATCATATGGCTATCGTATAGTTATCATACGGCTATCCTATAGCTATCCTTCGGTTATCCTATAGCTATCCTACGCCTATCGTATAGTTATAATACGGCTATCCTATAGCTATCCTATGGCTATCCTATAGCTATTGTTCGGCTATCATGTAGCACAACATTTTCACCTTGATAAAAACAACAGGTAAGCCAGGTCCAGACATTAACAGTAATAAGACGTCGTTAGCGCTGTTACCATGGGCACTGTTACCATGGGCACTGTTACCATGGGCACTGTTACCATGGGCACTGTTACCATGGGCACTGTTACCATGGGCACTGTTACAAAGGTGACCATTGCGGTGTGTCTTCATTCGTCTTGACCACAATCAATAGATTATTGTATCTGAGGTGGACAGCTCAGACAGCAAGAGCTACCGCCCATATACTGGACAGCTCAAGACACGCAGAGTTAACGCCCATATACTGGACAGCTCAAGATAGGCAGAGTTACCGCCCATATACTGGACAGCTCAAGACAGGCACAGTTACCCCCCATATACTGGACAGTTCAAGACAGGCAGAGTTACCGCCCATCAGGACAGGACACTGCATCCTGGCCTAGACACCACAGCTGGTCATGCACTGCCCCCTGGCCTAGGCACCACTGCTTGTCATGCACTGCAACATAGCCAATCCCTAATATTGAAGTTCACTGGCTTTCAGTTTAAAACACCTCCATTCTGCCTGATTGAAGCTCACTGGCTTTCAGTTTGAGATTAAGTAATTCTTTGATGACCCGGCGCTGCCCATCAGATCAGGTCACTCAGCGATTGATCCAGTGGGGAGGGGGGGGGCATAAGGGGGGTGGGGGGAGATCAATTGTTTCTGCTGGTAATGGTCAGATAATGAAATAATGCAACTCGCCCTGTCAAAAGCACTGTTCGTCTAAATTGTTTAAGTACTAATGGATGTCTGTCTAAACAGGGAACTACATGTCTACCTTAACAGGGAACTACATGTCTACCTTAACAGGGAACTACAGGTCTACTTAACAGGGAACTACAGGTCTACTTAACAGGGAACTACAGGTCTACCTTAACAGGGAACTACAGGTCTACTTAACAGGGAACTACAGGTCTAACTTAACAGGGAACTACAGGTCTACCTTAACAGGGAACTACAGCTCTACCTTAACAGGGAACTACAGGTCTACCTTAACAGGGAACTACAGGTCTACATAACAGGGAACTACAGGTCTACCTTAACAGGGAACTACAGGTCTACCTTAACAGGGAACTACAGGTCTACCTTAACAGGGAACTACAGCTCTACCTTAACAGGGAACTACAGGTCTACCTTAACAGGGAACTACAGGTCTACCTTAACAGGGAACTACAGGTCTACCTAAACAGTGAACTACAGGTCTACCTTAACAGGGAACTACAGCTCTACCTTAACAGGGAACTACAGGTCTACCTTAACAGGGAACTACAGCTCTACCTTAACAGGGAACTACAGGTCTACCTTAACAGGGAACTACATGTCTACCTTAACAGTGAACTGCAGGTCTACCGTAACAATGAACTACAGGTCTACCTTAACAGGGAACTGCAGGTCTACCGTAACAATGAACTACAGGTCTATCTTAACAGGGAACTGCAGGTCTAGCGTAACAATGAATTACAGGTCTACCTTAACAGGGAACTGCAGGTCTACCGTAACAATGAACTACAGGTCTACCTTAACAGGGAACTACAGGTCCGATTTCAAATTCAAACTTTGTTAACTGAAAGGTGAACATATCCAGGTTAACTGAGGGCATTAAAGTTGATGTGATGACGCTACTGAGGGCATTAAAGTTGATGTGATGACGCTACTGAGGGCATTAAAGTTGATGTGATGACGCTACTGAGGGCATTAAAGTTGATGTGATGACTCTACTGAGGGCATTAAAGTTGATGTGATGACGCTACTGAGGGCATTAAAGTTGATAGGATGACGCTACTGAGGGCATTAAAGTTGATAGAATGACGCTACTGAGTGCATTAAAGTTGATAGGATGACGCTACTGAGGGCATTAAAGTTGATAGGCTGACGCTACTGAGGGCATTAAAGTTGATAGGATGACGCTACTGAAGGGCATTAACGTTGATAGGATGACGCTACTGAGGGCATTAAAGTTGATAGGATGACGCTACTGAGGGCATTAACGTTGATAGGATGACGCTACTGAGGGCATTAAAGTTGAGGAGTTGGTGAACTGCCGGCCACAGATGAGGAGTTGTGAGCTGACCATTTGTCCGCGGTGTCCAGTAATGCACATGTAGACGCGTGTTAATCGAATTTCCAGAAAAAGTAAATTTTGACCCACACGTGTCCCCCATAAAGCGACACCTCTGAATTAGTATCAGCAAACTGAGAACGGCTGTCTCTCGTGAACACAGAACAGCACCATTACCATAAGCATTAACAATGACAGCTGTCACATAAGCTTTATCATAAGCACTACCAGTGACAGCTGTCACATAGGCATTATCATAAGCACTACCAGTGACAGCTGTCACATAAGCTTTATCATAAGCACTACCAGTGTCACCAGTCACAGAGAAACGTTTTCAGAACAGACACCAAATGCGCACTTCCGTGTGTTAGAGAACCATCAGAAATTAATGACGTCACACAGCAGACGACCTTGTCAAACATGGCGGCACACGCTTTTCATAGAACTGGTGACGTCAGCGTCGACACCATTCGTCATGTTTTGGTGGCAATGGTGTAAGCGCACAGTACAGTTCAAGGGGGGGGGGATGGGGGGGTGGTGGTGGGGTGGAGGTGGGGGGGGGTGGGGGGGGGGGTTGGTGGAGGGGGGGGGGGGGGGGGGGGGGGGGGGGGGGGGGGGGGGGGGGGGGGGGGGGGGGGGGGGGGGGGGGGGGGGGGGGGGGGGGGGGGGGGGGGGGGGGGGGGGGGGGGGGGGGGGGGGGGGGGGTGGGACGAGAGCTGTGAAAGGAAGCCTTGGACATGGAACATTTTCGACCAATTCGTACCACAGATCGTACCACACATTCCAAACTAGGCTGACCAAATCATGAACTGGAGAAAACGGGACACACCCAAGGAGGATTGGGTGGGGGGGGGGGATACCCTCCAGCTAATGGGGGGTCCGGGGGCCTCCGCCGGAATCTGTTTATTGAAATGTGCCCATTTGAACTAGTTTGAGAACTAGAAATCTTTTTAAATTGACCTTCCCTTTTGTCATTTAATTGAAACTCTGATGCGTATGATAAACCAAAACAATAATTTTGCCGTGAATACTTATTTATTTATACATATTTTACCACGTAATACAACACAACAAATTCAATGCAGCCATCTCGCGAGCCCACATCACTACAGGCACTGGCCGCAAAGCTAGCCCACATCACTACTGGCACTGGCCGCACAGCTAGCCCACATCACTACTGGCACTGGCCGCACAGCTAGCCAACATCACTACTGGCACTGGCCGCACAGCTAGCCCACATCACTACTGGCACTGGCCGCACAGCTAGCCCACATCACTACTGGCACTGGCCGCACAGCTAGCCCACATCACTACTGGCACTGGCCGCACAGCTAGCCCACATCACTACTGGCACCGGCCGCACAGCTAGCCCACACCACTCCTGGCACTGGCGGCACAGCTAGCCCACATCACTACTGGCACTGGCCGCACAGCTAGCCCACATCACTACTGGCACCGGCCGCACAGCTAGCCCACACCACTACTGGCACTGGCCGCACAGCTAGCCCACATCACTACTGGCACTGGCCGCACAGCTAGCCCACATCACTACTGGCACTGGCCGCACAGCTAGCCAAAAAATTACTTGAAGTTATATTATAAATTAGGAAGTTTTAGTGATTTGAAAATGTGCTTGGTTTTAGAAACGGGACATTTAGGCGTCCCGTGAGCCTTTTTCGGGACAATGGGTACGATCGTGGAAAAACGGGACATTCCCGCTTTTACGGGACGGTTCGTCACCCTATTCTACATCCCAGTTCTGACCTTGACATTGCACATTAAAAAAAAATGGTAACAGTTTCTCATTGTTGGTTTTATTGGATATGTGGCCCAGCCGGGTGACGTCATAAACAGGAGTTAAAAGTCGCCAAAGCCGGAGTCGAAGACTTGTAAGCGGTGCGATTCCCCAATGCTTCTAAACCCAGATTGCTACCTATAGCCACGCAATAGTGTGGTACACCAGATTGCTACTGTAGCCACGCAGAAGTGTGGTACCGTACACCACATTGCTACCTTTAGCCACGTAGTCGTAGTAGTGTAGTACATGAGATTGCTACCTGTAGCCACGCAGTAGTGTGGTACATCAGATTGCTACCTGTAGCCACGCAGTAGTGTGGCACATCAGAATGCTACCTGTAGCCACGCAGTAGTGTGATACATCAGATTGCTACCTGTAGCCACGCAGTAGTGTGGTACATCAGATTGCTACCTGTAGCCACGCAGTAGTGTGGTACACCAGATTGCTACCTGTAGCCACGCAGTAGTGTGGTACACCACACATCAAAGTTAATCCAACGAAGCAGCCGACCAGTCAATCGTGACGTGGCCACGAGACGGGCCACCAATTCAACCAACCGTACACAAGCGAGCAGCTAACCAGGACGTTCTTATTGCTTGGGGCAAAGCAGCCGATAGCCGCGTCCATTGTCAGCGGTAAAAGGGCCGATAGCCGCGTCCATTGTCAGCGGTAAAAGGGCCGATAAGCCCGTCCATTGTCAGTGGTAAAAGGACCGTTTCTGGTAATGTTTGCGGGCCCGGCTAACCGTGCAAAGGGAATTTATTCATAGACTGACATACATGGCAATAGATGTACTTGTATGGTACGGCATCGGAATGTTGACAGCACAGACTGGCATATAAGCCAGTAAATTTAAATCATTGCTAGTTATTTAAACATATGTTTATTGCTAGTTATTAAAACATACGTTTATTGCTAGTTATTAAAACATACGTTTATTGCTAGTTATTAAAACATACGTTTATTGCTAGTTATTAAAACATACGTTTATTGCTAGTTATTAAAACATACGTTTATTGCTAGTTATTAAAACATACGTTTATTGCTAGTTATTAAAACATACGTTTATTGCTAGTTATTAAAACATACGTTTATTGCTAGTTATTAAAACATACGTTTATTGCTAGTTATTAAAACATACGTTTATTGCTAGTTATTAAAACATACGTTTATTGCTAGTTATTAAAACATACGTTTATTGCTAGTTATTAAAACATACGTTTATTGCTAGTTATTAAAACATACGTTTATTGCTAGTTATTAAAACATACGTTTATTGCTAGTTATTAAAACATACGTTTATTGCTAGTTATTAAAACATACGTTTATTGCTAGTTATTAAAACATACGTTTATTGCTAGTCATGTATGTTTGCCATCCTTTCATGAACCAGTTGAATCCAGAGTTATCCGACATGTTTATTGAAGGACTGTCATCCTTAGGGCTAACTAACATTGCTTATCAAGAGTTATCCATCGTGTGTATTGCTAGTGTATATATATATATATATATATATATATATATATATATATATATATATATATCCTTCAATGTCTTTCACTATAAATAGCACCTTCCCTATCATGTTTCTTTTCAGATATTTTCGCTTATCCCCCCCCCCCCATCTTCTTCTGTTATTTTCTTCGATTTTTTTCTTTTCTTTTCTTCTTCTATTTTTGGTTACCTTACTCTGAGGAAAAAAAAGTTTACAAAATTATCGTTCTCAAGACCTGACTTGCTTTTGTAAACTAAATGGAAAAGTGTATTGCTCAAGTCACCACCCACATAGCCGGCCACCAGTGGCGTAGCTAGGGATTTGGGGGGATTTGGGGGCCCGTGGGGGCTTGCCCTCTTTAGGGGCCCCTGCATTTTGACATTCGACATTATTTAGTGTAACAAAAAAAATTCGGACACGCCTTTGGGGGCCCCCTTAAAGTAGGGGCCCGTGGGGACTTTCGAATTTGGACCCCCTCCCCTAGGTACGCCACTGCCGGCCACATTGGGATAGCCGGCTATCGTGACATAACCGGCCACATTGACATAGCCGGCCACATTGACAGAGCCGGCTATTGTGACATAGCCGGCCACATTGACATAGCCGGCCACATTGACAAAGCCGGCCACATTGACATAGCCGGCCACATTGACATAGCCGGCTACATTGATATAGCCGGCTATAATAGCAGCCCTCGACACAGCGTCGTCTGTTTCAGATTGAGAAATGTTCAACCCGAGCTCTCAGAGGTTATTGAACATCGAATGATAAATGAATGGTGATGACGTGGAGTAGTCGGTAACGCATCATAAACACAGTTGCCCGTGTTATGCTGGTGTGGCTTGTAGGGTTGTAATTATCACTTATACTCTACTGTGCAGCATCCACATTTACATACGTCCACCATATTTATCCAAGTAAGTACCAGAGGAATGAGCATCACGACTTCTATTGACTGATGAACGAACACACAATAAAACAAGATCTCTGTAGATCAGAGTCAAATATAATCCTTCATACAACTTCTTCTGTTTCACAAAATGAGCATTCAGATGCTGTTAATAACTAAAATGGACATGGCCAGTGTCAAATATAGGAATCCCTGCAGAAACATTTATGACCGTTACCTATATTTATTCTATCCCAAAGTTCCTTCACTTCCTGTTATTTCTATTTAACAAAACAATACATTATTTTTACGAAACAAAATTGATATCTAAATATTCTAAATATTAGATATGTGACATAGTTCAAACCCTTATATAAGCTCAGACAATAATTAAATATCTGGCCTGCAAGTGAACTGAATCAACATATGACCTTGTATAAGCTAAGACCATAACTACCTGGCCTGCAATGGAACTAAATCAACATATTAGACAAGGATCAAACCCTAACCCAATCAATATTGCTCTACAACAGTTACCCAAATCAATATTGTTCTACAACGATCACCCAATCAATATTGTTCTACAACGATCACCCAATCAATATTGTTCTTCAACGATCACCCAATCAATATTGTTCTACAACGATCACCCAATCAATATTGTTCTACAACGATCACCCAATCAAATAGTGTCCTAAAACGATCACCCAATCAATATTGTTCTACAACGATCACCCAATCAATATTGTTCTACAACGATCACCCAATCAATAGTGTTCTACAACAATCACCCAATCAATAGTGTTCTACAACAATCACCCAATCAATATTGTTCAACAACGATCACACAGACTAGTTTGTAAGCCGTCTCCTCTCTTCCAGAACAGGTTGTCGACGCCCCTTTAAAGAAAAGTTTCTGACCCCCTTCCCCTCTCTATCAGAACAGGTTGCTGACTCCCCTTTCAGGACACGTTCATGACCCACTTACTATAATGGGTTGGGGATCCCTGGTCTATCCGAAGGAGCTGTAAACTGAACATACAATTAACATGGAATTATTCCTTTTAGTCCAGTGCCCAAACAACCAATCAAATCATTTCTATTACTGGACGTGTTTGAGAGCGGCACTGGAAAAGAAAAGAGCAAATAGAGGGGGGGGGGATATCTCAGTTTTAAAACTCTGTAACAGCTGTCAGTGTCCCTCGCTAACTCTGTAACAGCTGTCAGCTGTGACAGCAGTACCAGTCCTATTGGAGTGTTCCAATGACAGCAGTACCAGTCCAATTGGAGTGTTCCAATCACAGCAGTACCAGTCCTACTGGAGTGTTTCAATGACAGCAGTACCAGTCCTATTGGAGTGTTCCAATGACAGCAGTACCAGTCCTATTGGAGTGTTCCAATGACAGCAGTACCAGTCCTATTGGAGTGTTTAAATGACAGCAGTACCAGTCCAATTGGAGTGTTCCAATGACAGCAGTACCAGTCCTATTGGAGTGTTCCAATGACAGCAGTACCAGTCCTGTTGGAGTGTTCAAATGACAGCAGTACCAGTCCTATTGGAGTGTTCCAATGACAGCAGTACCAGTCCTATTGGAGTGTTCCAATGACAGCAGTACCAGTCCTGTTGGAGTGTTCAAATGACAGCAGTACCAGTCCTATTGGAGTGTTCCAATGACAGCAGAACCAGTCTTATTGGAGTGTTCCAATGACAGCAGTATCAGTCCAATTGGAGTGTTCCAATGACAGCAGTACCAGTCCTATTGGAGCATTCCAATGACAGCAGTACCAGTCCTATTGGAGCATTCCAATGACAGCAGTACCAGTCCTATTGGAGTGTTCAAATGACAGCAGTACCAGTCCTATTGGAGCATTCCAATGACAGCAGTATCAGTCCAATTGGAGCATTCCAATGACAGCAGTACCAGTCCTATTGGAGCATTCCAATGACAGCAGTACCAGTCCTATTGGAGTGTTCCAATATTTTCCATTTCTATCTGAGGTCGGCACACCGATAGCGGTTCTTCTTGTAGCGCACAATGTCCTTCGCCAGCTGTTAGAATTAGCCTCCAATTTTATAAGTCCCTCGTAACAACCGATAAACGCTCGAGCGAGGCTCGTACACTGTTGGCCCCGTATGCGGTGGCCTCCAACCTCCGACTTATTAGGAATATAAAGAGGCAGAACTGATCAGTAAGCCATTGTCACAACAAAGCTGACTCATTGTCCCAACAAAGCTGATTCATTGTCACAACAAAGCTGACTCATTGTCCCAACAAAGCTGACTCATTGTTCCAACAAAGCTGACTCATTGTCCCAACAAAGCTGACTCATTGTCCCAACAAAGCTGACTCATTGTCCCAACAAAGCTGACTCATTGTCCCAACAAAGCTGACTCATTGTCCCAACAAAGCTGACTCGTTGTCCCAACAAAGCTGACTCATTGTCCCAACAAAGCTGACTCGTTGTCCCAACAAAGTTGACTCATTGTCCCAACAAAGTTGACTCGTTGTCCCAACAAAGCTGACTCGTTGTCCCAACAAAGCTTACTCGTCCCAACAAAGTTGACTCGTTGTCCCAACAAAGCTTACTCGTCCCAACAAAGCTGACTCATAAGACAAGTTAGTGCAAACGTTGACATGGAGTTTCATCCCCATCATTGGACTGTAGACTTAAAACGAGGGGATTGTGCCTAAGTCTTGCTGAGATAACTTGACCATCAGAACTTGTCTACTGTCTGTCTAGTGTCTATTGTCAGCTAACACCATCAACGAGCTTCTGTTTGCGGACGAGTGTGCCCTCAACGCTCCCTCAGAAGCCGCCAAGCAACACAGCGTTGATGTCTTCTCTGAGGCCTGCAATAACTTTGGCCTCACAATCAACACAAAGAAGACTGAGGTGATGTATCAGCCAGCTCCCAGTAAGCCCTACATTGAATCCAACATCATCATCAGCGGACAGCGTCTCAACTCGGTGGATAAATGTACTTACCTGGGCAGCACCCTCTTTAGATCTGTCGTCATGGATGATGAAATGAATGGCAGACTCGCAAAAGCTAGTGCCCTATTTGGCAGACTCCGCAGCACTGTTTGGGACAGGAGAGGTATCAGGCGAGAAACGAAGGTCAAGGTCTATAGCGCAGCAGTCCTCCCGACCTCTACGGAAGTGAAACGTGGACAGTCTACCAACGTCACGCCAAGAAACTGAATCATTTTCACACAACTTGCATCAGGAAACTCCTCGGCATCAGGTGGCAAGACAAAGTTCCTGACACAGAGGTCCTCGCTAGAGCGAATCTACCTTGTATATTCACCACCCTGATGCAGTCTAAACTCCGTTGGATGGGACACGTAGCCCGTATTGAAGACCACCGCTCCCAAAACAGCTATTCTTCGGAGAACTTAGGATAGGCAAGCGCCCCAAAGGAGGTCAAAAAGCGTTACAAATACTCACTGGAAGTGGCACTAAAGGCATTTAGCAACAACCCTACCCATGGGTGCAGACAGCCCCGGACAGAGCCAGGTGAAGAACAGCTGTCAAGAAGGGGTTAAATCTCATGAAGCCAGTAAGATAACCACATCTGAGACACGCAGGCTGGCCCGAAAGAGCAACATTAGATCACCGACTGCAGCAACTATCCCCTGACCGCGGTGCCAGAGCACGGATCGGACTGGCAAGCCACCTACAAGCTCACCATAACCTCCCCCTCCCCCCCCCCCGGATGACTTGATGGCCCTAGTCGACAACATTAGATCACCGACTGCAGCAACTATCCCCTGACCGCGGTGCCATAGCACGGATCGGACTGGCAAGCCACCTACAAGCTCACCATAACCTCCCCCTCCCCCCCCCCGGATGACTTGATGGCCCTAGTCGATTTCGACGGACGAACAACAGCAACAACATTGTCACCTATTAGGTTCATATTAAATTATGTTTTTGCTTGCCTAGTTGACAGAAACATAGACACAGAGATGCGTTATTTTGTTTGACAGAAACATAGACATAGAAGGTACTTTATTTTGATGGACAGAAAATGACACAGAGATGCGTTACTTTGATGGACAGAAAATGACACAGAGATGCGTTACTTTGATGGACAGAGACATAGCCAAAAGAGATGCGTTATTTTGATGGACAGAAACATAGACAAAGGAGATGCGTTATTTTGATGGACAGAAACATAGACAAAGGAGATGCGTTATTTTGATGGACAAAAACATAGACAAAGACGGTGCGTTATTTTGATGGACCAAAATATAGAAAAAGGAGATGCGTTATTTTGATGGACAGAAACATAGACAAAGGAGATGCGTTATTTTGATGGACAGAAACATAGACAAAGGAGATGCGTTATTTTGATGGACAGAAACATAGACAAAGGAGATGCGTTATTTTGATGGACCAAAATATAGACAAAGGAGATGCGTTATTTTTGATGGACAGAAACATAGACAAAGGCGGTGCGTTGTTTTGATGGACAGAAACATAGACAAAGGCGGTGCGTTGTTTTGATGGACAGAAACATAGACAAAGGAGGTGCGTTGTTTTGATGGATAGAAACATAGACAAAGGAGGTGCGTTATTTTGATGGACAGAAACATAGACAAAGGAGGTGCGTTATTTTGATGGACAGAGACATAGACAAAGAGGGTGCGTTATTTTGATGGACAGAAACATAGACAAAGGAGGTGCGTTATTTTGGTGGACAGAAACATAGACAAAGGCGGTGCGTTATTTTGATGGACAGAGACATAGACAAAGAGGGTGCGTTATTTTGATGGACAGAAACATAGACAAAGGACATGCGTTATTTTGATGGACAGAAACATAGACAAAGGAGATGCGTTATTTTGATGGACAGGGACAAAGAGGGTGCGTTATTTTGATGGACAGAAACATAGACAAAGGAGATGCGTTATTTTGATGGACAGAAACATAGACAAAGGCGGTGGGTTATTTTGATGGACCGAAACATAGACAAAGGAGGTGCGTTATTTTGATGGACAGAAACATAGACAAAGGAGATGCGTTATTTTGATGGACAGAAACATAGACAAAGGCGGTGCGTTATTTTGATGGACAGAAACATAGACAAAGGAGATGCGTTATTTTGATGGACAGAAACATAGACAAAGGAGATGCGTTATTTTGATGGACAGAAAAATAGACATAGGAGATGCGTTATTTTGATGGACAGAAACATAGACAAAGGAGATGCGTTATTTTGATGGACAAAAACATAGACAAAGGAGATGCGTTATTTTGATGGACAGAAACATAGACAAAGGAGATGCGTTATTTTGATGGACAGAAAAATAGACATAGGAGATGCGTTATTTTGATGGACAGAAACATAGACAAAGGAGATGCGTTATTTTGATGGACCAAAATATAGACAAAGGAGATGCGTTATTTTTGATGGACAGAAACATAGACAAAGGCGGTGCGTTGTTTTGATGGACAGAAACATAGACAAAGGCGGTGCGTTGTTTTGATGGACAGAAACATAGACAAAGGAGGTGCGTTGTTTTGATGGACAGAAACATAGACAAAGGAGGTGAATTATTTTGATGGACAGAAACATAGACAAAGACGGTGCGTTATTTTGATGGACAGAGACATAGACAAAGGAGATGCGTTATTTGGATGGACAGAAACATAGACAAAGGCGGTGCGTTATTTTGATGGACAGAAACATAGACAAAGGAGATGCGTTATTTTGATGGACAGAAACATAGACAAAGGAGATGCGTTATTTTGTTGGACAGAAACATAGACAAAGGAGATGCGTTATTTTGATGGACAAAAACATAGACAAAGGAGATGCGTTATTTTGATGGACCAAAATATAGACAAAGGAGATGCGTTATTTTGATGGACAGAAACATAGACAAAGGAGATGCGTTATTTTGGTGGACAGAAACATAGACAAAGGAGGTGCGTAATTTTTAAAATAATTTTGAAGTGTAACTTATTGTTGAAACCATTCTGAAATGGGCATAGGGCGACTAATCTGTAATGGGCATAGGGCGACTACTCTGTAATGTCATATGGCGACTAATCTGTAATTGGCATAGAGCGACTAATCTGTAATGGGCATAGAGCAACTAATCTGTAATGGGCATTGGGCGACTACTCTGTAATGTCATATGGCGACTAATCTGTAATGGACATAGGGCGACTAATCTGTAATAGGCATAGTGCGACTAATCTGTAATGGGCATAGTACGACTAATCTGTAATGGGAATAGGGCGAATAATCTGTAATGGGCATAGTGCGACTAATCTGTAATGGGTATAGGGCGACTAATCTGCAATGGGCATTGGGCGACTAATCTGTAATGGGCATAGAGCGACTAATCTGAAATGGGCATAGGGCGACTAATCTGTAATGGGAAAAAGGCGACTAATCTGTAATGTCATGTGCCGACTAATCTGTAATGTCATATGGCGACTAATCTGTAATGGGCATAGTGCGACTTATCTGTAATGGGCATTGGGCGACTAATATGTAATGGGAATAGAGCGACTAATCTGTAATGGGCATAGAGCAACTAATCTGTAATGGGCATAGTGTGACTAATCTGTAATGGGCATAGTGCGACTAATCTGTAATGGGCATAGGGCGACTAACCTGTAATGGGCATAGAGCGACTAATCTGTAATGGGCATAATGTGACTAATCTGTAATGGGCATTGGGAGACCATTTTAAAGTGGGCATGAGGCCGCCATTTTGAAGTGGGCACAGGGGGAGGGGCTGCTCGAAGTCGTTCAAACCATCATACAAAGACGCCCTTACACCGCAAATACCAAATTTAATACGCCATAACATAAGGATAAAACTGTTACACTATACTGACCACCCCAAGAATTCATACCGAAACTATACTGACAACACCAAGAATCATACTGAAACTATACTGACAACACCAAGAATTCATACCGAAACTATACTGACAACACCAAGAATTCATACTGAAACTATACTGACAACACCAAGAATTCATACTGAAACTATACTGACAACACCAAGAATTCATACTGAAACTATACTGACAACACCAAGAATTCATACTGAAACTATACTGACAACACCAAGAATTCATACTGAAGTATAACGCACTTTTAGGTTAGTCTCTAAAAGTTTACACCGACCGTACGTCTTTCTGTTTGCTCATTTATCAATAGTTAACCTGTTATCGATACCCTTTATCGATACCCTGCCAGCAATTGGTATCACTCGCTCGTCCTCGAGAGCGGTGTAATATTGATGATACAATTACGTGCTTCTCGTACTCCGGAACAAAGAAATTGATGTCTTGGTGAGAGGGAACTGATGTCTTGGTAAGAAGGAATTGATGTCTTGGAAAGAGGAAATTGATGTCTTGGTGAGAAGGAACTGATGTCTTTGTAACAGGAAATTGATGTCTTGGTAAGAAAGAGAAGGTATCATATTTTCTTCCGCATCTCCTCAGATATACGATTTCGTTGTTTAAGGGATTTGATAGGCCGGAAAAAGTTGTATGTGTGTGTGTGTGTGGGGGGGGGGGGTAAGATATAATGGGAAGGGGCGAAGATGCGAGGGAAAGGCCGGGGCTGGGGAAAACCTCTAGGCCCTAGTAGGATAACCTCTAGGCCCGAGTAGGATAACCTCTAGGCCCGAGTAGGATAACCTCTAGGCCCGAGTACGATAACCTCTAG
>CAXITT010001015.1:4819-38860 GCA_964033795.1 Lymnaea stagnalis
TCAGATGTCCTTACATTTATTGGGCTCCTATTTTCAGGAACAATTCTCAAAAGTGTTGCAGGACACCCTTGCTAAAGGATCTCACGATGGAACTATTGACTCTAAGTGGAGCCATTTACGAGATGCTGTGTACGATTCAGCCATTTCGGTCTAATGTAAAAAGGAGCATAAAAATAATGACTGGTATGAGGCGCATTGGAATGTGATGGAACCCGTACTCGAGAGGAAGAGAAGAGCCCTACTTGCCTATAGGGATGAACCTTGTGCTAGTACACTGCAGGCTCTCCGAACCGCAAAAATATTATCACAGCAGACGACCCGTCACTGTTTCAACACTTACTGGCTAGACCTGTGCAACTTCATACAATCAGCTTCAGACAACGGAGATGCAAGGAGCATGTACGAGGGCATCAAGAGGGCATTTGGTCATCATACGTCAAAAATAGCACCACTCAAGTCCAAGAAGGGTCAAATTATCAATAATCCAAATGATCAACTACTGCGTTGGGTAGAGCACTATCTTGAGCTAAACTCTACAATGTATGTAGTCACTGAGACCGCTCTGCATAATATTCCTGCCTTATCAGAAATGAATGAATTGGATGAAGAGCCAATTTTACAGGAGCTCAAAAAAGCCACTGATTACCTTGCGGATAGGAAGGCTCCAGTGATCGACGGCATCCCAGCGGAAATCCTCAAAAATGGAATACCTATTCTACTTCAGCCCTTACATGAACTCCTCTGTCTGTGTTGGGAAACAGGTCACATTCCCCAGGACATGAGAGACGTCAACATCGTAACATTGTATAAAAATAAAGGGGACCGAAGCGATTGCAATAACTACTGAGGCATTTCTCTCCTTAGCTTAATGTGAAAGACTTTTGCCCGAGTTGCCCTTAAACGATTGCAGAGCCTTGCGAACAGCATCTACCCAGAGTCCCAGTGTGGCTTCATGAGTGGGCGCCTAACAATAGACATGATATTTTCGCTACGCTTATTGCAGGAAAAATGTCGTGAACAACATATGCCTCTTTATATTGCCTTCATAGTCCTGATCAAGGCATTTGACTTGGTAAGTCGAAAAGGTCTTTTCAGTATCCTACAAAGAATAGGTTGTCCCCCACGACTACTCACAATAATTCAGTCATTTCACAAAAACATGCACAGCAGCTTTCAATGGCACTGTCTCTGAGTCATTCCCAGATAGCAGCGGAGTAAAACATGGTTGTGTACTGGCAACACTCTTTTCAATTTTTTTTTCGATGCTCCTTCAATTTGCTTTCAGTGACTGTGAAGATGGAGTGTACATCCATACAAGATCTGATGGAAGACTGTTCAATATCGCCCGACTTCGTGCAAAGACCAAAGTTTAAAAATTTGCTGATTCGTGAACTGCTGTTCGCTGACGATGCCGCCTTAACATCTCACACAGAAGAAGGTCTGCAGGGGCTAGTTAATCGTCTATCACATGTTTGTAAAGAGGTTAGTCTTTCGATTAGTCTACAGAAAACTCATGTAATGATGCAAGAAGCACCGTCCCCTCCAATCATATCTAGTGAGTGTCAAAATCTTTCGGTTTTTGATCATTTCATATACCTTCGATCCAATATTTCTAGTTCTCTCTCCGTTGTTGAAGAGATCAATATCAGGATTGCAAAAGCAGCAGCAACTATGGCTAAACTGAATAAGAGGGTGTGAAATAATCTCAATCTAACTGATAAAACAAAAATAAGTGTCTATGAGGCATGCGTGCTTAGCACGCTCCTATATGGTAGCGAAGTGTGGACCACATACACAAGTCAAGAGCGGAAACTCAACAGCTTCCATCAAAGATGTCTGCGTCGCATTTTGCGAATTCGTTGGCAGGACAGGGTGTCTAACGTGGAGGTTTTGGAACGTGCACACATATTTAGCATATTCTCATTTCTTATCAAGAGACGCCTTCGCTGGTTAGGTCATGTACAGAGAAAGGAGGAAGGACGTATCCCAAAGATTCTGTTGTATGGAGAGTTGGCAGAGGGGACAAGANCGTGCACACATATTTAGCATATTCTCATTTCTTATCAAGAGACGCCTTCGCTGGTTAGGTCATGTACAGAGAAAGGAGGAAGGACGTATCCCAAAGATTCTGTTGTATGGAGAGTTGGCAGAGGGGACAAGACATATTGGACAACCGCGCCTGAGATTTATTGACGTTAGCAAACGAAGCATGAGGGAAGCCAATATTGAAAAAAATGAATTGGAGTCCATTGCCGAACATCGCTCCAACTGGCGTACAGCAGTGTTTGGAGGAGTGAGAAAGGCAGAAGCTACTCGAAACGAGGCCCTCGAATCAAAAAGAACAATTCGGAAATCAAGATCTTACCTTGATTCAATATTCTCCTGCGAGATATGCGGTCGTGATTGCCATTCTAGGATTGGCCTAAAGAGCCACACGTCAAAGTGTAGAGCTGTAAAGCTGCTTCATCGTCTCACGTAGACGGAAGGATGCCATAATAATATGTATATATATATATATTATATATATATATATATATAAACACATAGATATATATATTTTATAGAATAAGGTACGTGTCACAGATACAATTATATTGGAAAATAGTAATATGGGAATTATTATTTATGAAATGTTTATTGAGTATTGGGACTTGGAGAAAAATTATAACCAATGAATTCACGAATTGTGTGTAAGAAGATTGAGCATAAACAGTTTTGGTTTTAAATTAAGAAGTTTACCGAAAAGCTACATTACAAGTGTTTTCGGGTTCATGAGTGTTCGGCATGAGTGTTCGGCATGAGTATTTGCTCGCATTTTAAATATCAACTATTATTATTGTGATCGTGTGTCAATAAAGTATTTGTCCTTACCATTTGAATCACAACGCTTCTGTTTTGATTTTCAAGCCGTTGTGATTGTGACAGTATGTGAAAGCTTAAATTAAGATTCAATACAATAAGACCATAGTATTTTGGCTAAGACCCTTCATCAGCAGACATGGTAGATGAAAATAAAACAGAATAATGAAGACGAGTTCAACACTTAGTTAATCGCCATTGCAAATAAAGAAGTTGGACTTTTCAAAATCAAGATTACAGAAGTGAAAAAAAAAAATTCAAATTGAACTCTTCAAAAAATATTATTTATAATGTCATGTTAATGTATTAACCGTGTACCTCAATTAAAATAAACACATGACTTTTACTTTTCAAAATCAAGATTACAGAAGTGAAAAAAAAAAATTCAAATTGAACTCTTCAAAAAATATTATTTATAATGTCATGTTAATGTATTAACCGTGTACCTCAATTAAAATAAACACATGACTTTTTAACTTGTAGACATAGTGCCTGACTAGGGGCTCCCCATTTATATTGATTGACAAGCTAAGCTCAATGACTCAAATTGTTAGGAAGTATATGGTGTCACGAGCTCCCTTATTTTCAGTGACACTTTCTCAAATTTCTGCACTACCCCTGACACCATCTTGTTTTAATGTGCCCAAGGAAACACAATATCAGATTACGATAAAGAAAATGAAAGCTCAACTTTCTTAAAGCTATGATACCTAATTTATTTTTTCTTTTCATTTTTATCTAATATGACATTAGATATCCAACAATTACACTATGATATACTTTTGAAATTAGATTTGATACACCTTATAAGATATGCTATGAAATGATATGACATGTAGATGGCTGTCTCATAAATATGACTATTCAAGGAACATATGCGAAACACAAGGAAGACACAAGTCAAATAATTCTAACTTAATATTCAAACAGGACGCTACACATCTTCAAGGTTAAATCTTGTATTGATTGCTTCTCTTCTAACTAAGGGTCTTTTCATATCGACAAAAAATTTACTTGGATCTTTCTTACGTCTCGCCTTAGCTCTGTCTTGGCATCCGTTGACTGTAAACATGGCCAACCTCCTGTAATGGTTTATCTCAACTAGCCTAAAGGAAATGTTCAATGTTGCTGAAATATATTTAAACAATATCCTACAATATGTGATATCTGCAGAGCTTGACATAACTACCTACTGCAGTCTTCGAAATATAACTTGCTGCCGTTTCACATATCGAAAAGTCACGCACCACAACCCACCAAAAAGCTTTTACATAAGACACCCTGGATTTCTGTGGCAAAAACTTGTACAAGTCATGCCTGAATACAAGTCTTAACACACATTACAGAAGATTATTGTGTGGACTGCAGCTGTTAAGGTCTTCTTAACTGAGGTTCTTCTTTTCAAAGTTCATCTCCTGATGAGTCATGCTTGTAAGAGTTAAATTATCGAACAGACAAAAAAAACTTTTCTTCACTTGATTAATATTTATTAATTGTTCTCTTGTCAGTTTATTCTTAAATATTGATATTCTCTCTACCTATATTCAAATGGATCTGATTTTGAGAGTTCCCTAAAATTAATGTATTCCACCAATTGCGCACATACTGCCATATAAGATTCACTTCCTCATGGGGATAACAGCATTAAAAGAACGTGTGCTGTATGACAATCGTGCTGAACTTTGAAGGGACATTGCTAGGGACAAATCGGTGAAAATATTAATTTTTGAATATTCGGTAAGTAGAAATCACAAAGAATCCTGATAGAGTTGTAATAATATTTTACATAGAAGTCACTAACAACTAGGACATTTATGTGATAATAATATGGTAAATAGAATTCACTAAATCCTGAACTAAGTGTAATTATTCGTAACATATACGACTCTAACAATCGTGAAATATAGTTAATAGTATGGTACATATTTTCCATTATCAATCCTTACATATTAGTATTAATGTGCTACATTGATTTTACTAATACTCCTGACAAATTTATATTACTACGAAACATAGACATTCTTAACAATCCTGAATTATGACGCTTTCATTTTACGCTTCCAATTTTTTTTTAAAAAATATAACTTATTCGTTTCACTGTCATAGACAACATGTTTTGTTGTGGTGGAAAAAAATATGTTGTTTTTTCCCCTTCGATTCAAAACACTCTAGCCGCGCCTCTATTCCATACACTCTAGCTACGCCTCTGTTCCAAATACTCCAGCCACGCCTCTATTCCATACACTCTAGCTACGCCTCTGTTCCAAATACTCCAGCCGCGCCTGTATTCCATACACTCTAGCTACGCCTCTGTTCCAAATACTCCAGCCGCGCCTGTATTCCATACACTCTAGCTACGCCTCTGTTCCAAATACTCCAGCCGCGCCTCTATTCCATACACTCTAGCTACGCCTCTGTTCAAAAATGCTAACCACGCCTCTAGCTAACCACTAAACTGTCTGATCTTATTCTAATGTCTAGTGTAGTGGAACTGACCTGCTATTAACACGACTAATTAATTTGACAAATAAAGACAAACAAATGGGATGCTTTGCCTAAGAGTTTTTCTTCTTCTTATATTTGAGGGGCTTACGATCAATTTGTTGATCATTCTGGCTCCTGGTTTTAATTCAGAGTTTGCCTTCTCTAAGATGGGTTGCTGTCCAAGGCTAGCGAGTCCCATCCACCCGGGGTGCTTGGGATGGCTATGATGGGGCTTGAACTCCGGACCAACGGATATTTGGTTTGAGACAGTTTAGACCACTCGGCCATTATATATATAATTAAAATTTCCCTATTTTATAGCTGTGCATGAAGATTGTGGAAGAGAGAGAGAGAGAGAGAGAGAGAGAGAGACAGAGAGAGAGAGAGAGAGAGAAAGAAATAAAGAAATAAAAGAGAGAGATATACGAAGAGAGTTTGGTAGAGAACACTGCGTTTATACAAAGAGTAGGTGTCAACTCAGTTGTAATAAAACTTACAGCCATTAATGTCAACCCCAGTGTATATCGTCAATACTAGTCTACTATCCAGGACAGACATACATGTCAATACTATTCTACTATCAAGGACAGACATAAATGTCAATACTAATCTACTATCAAGGACAGACATAAATGTCAACGCCAGTGTAGTAACATGGACTGATAGTCACAGACTGACCATTGATTTAGGTACAAGTATGTAATATATTCAACGACTGACATTTTATCTAGTTAAGGGGTGTCACCATCAATCGCTTCTCGGGCCAAAACTAAGATCACATGTATGGCTGCGAGCCAAAACTAAGATCACATGTATGGTTGCGAGCCAAAACTAAGATCACATGTAAGGTTGGGGGCCAAAACTAAGATCACATGTATGGTTGGGGGCCAAAACTAAGATCACATGTATGGTTGTGGGCCAAAACTAAGATCACATGTATGGTTGGGGGCCAAAACTCAGATCACATGTATGGTTGTGGGCCAAAACTAAGATCACATGTATGGTTGGGGGCCAAAACTAAGATGACATGTATGGTTGCGGGCCAAAACTAAGATCACATGTATGGTTGGGGGCCAAAACTAAGATCACATGTATGGTTGAGTGCCAAAACTAAGATCACATGTATGGTTGAGTGCCAAAACTAAGATCACATGTATGGTTGGGGGCCACAACTAAGATCACATGTATGGTTGGGGGCCAAAACTAAGATCACATGTATGGTTGTGGGCCAAAACTAAGATCACATGTATGGTTGGGGGCCAAAACTCAGATCACATGTATGGTTGAGTGCCAAAACTAAGATCACATGTATGGTTGCGGGCAAAAACTAAGATCACATGTATGGTTGCGGGCACAAACTAAGACCACATGTATGGTTGCGGGCCAAAACTAAGATCACATGTATGGTTGGGGGCCAAAACTAAGATCACATGTATGGTTGTGGGCAAAAAATAAGATAACATGTATGGTCGGGGGCCAAGACTAAGATCACATGTATGATTGCGAGCCAAAACTAAGATCACACCTATGGTTGTGGGCCAAAACTAAGATCACATGTATGGTTGTGGGCCAAAACTAAGATCACATGTATGGTTGCGACAAAAACTAAGATCACAGGTATGGTTGTGGGGCAAAACTAAGATCACAGGTATGGTTGCGGACCAAAACTAAGATCACAGGTATGGTTGTGGGCCAAAACTAAGATCACATGTATGGTTGCGGACCAAAACTAAGATCACAGGTATGGTTGTGGGCCAAAACTAAGATCACATGTATGGTTGTGTGCCAAAACTAAGATAACATGTATGGTTGTGGGCCAAAACTCAGATCACATGTATGGTTGTGGGCCAAAACTAAGATCACATGTATGGTTGCGGGCAAAAACTAAGATCACATGTATGGTTTGGGGCCAAAACTAAGATCACATGTATGGTTGCGGGCCAAAACTAAGATCACATATCTTGTTGTGGGCCAATACTAAGATCACATGTATGGTTGCAGACCAAAACTAAGATCAAAGTATTGTTGTGGGCAAAAACTAAGATCACATGCATGGTTGTGGGCCAAAACTAAGATCACATGTATGGTTGTGGGCCAAAACTAAGATCACATGTATGTTTGCGGACCAAAACTAAGATCACATGTATGGTTGCGGACCAAAACTAAGATCACAGTTATGGTTGTGGGCCAAAAATAAGATCACATGTATGGTTGTGGGCCAAAACTAAGATCACATGTATGGTTGTGGGCCAAAACTCAGATCACATGTATGGTTGTGGGCCAAAACTAAGATCACATGTATGGTTGTGGGCCAAAACTAAGATCACATGTATGGTTGCAGGCCAAAACTAAGATCACATGTATGGTTGAGGGCCACAAATCAGATCACATTTTTTGTTGCGGGCCAAAACTAAGATCACATGTATGTTTGTGGGCCAAAACTCAGATCACATGTATGGTTGCGAGCAAAAACTAAGATCACAGGTATGGTTGTCGGCCAAAACTAAGATTACCTATATGGTTGTGGGCCAAAACTCAGATCACATGTATGGTTGGGGGCCAAAACTAAGATCACATGTATGGTTGTTTGCCAAAACTAAGATCACATGTATGGTTGTGGGCCAAAACTAAGATCACATGTATGGTTGTGGGCCAAAACTAAGATCACATGTATGGTTGCGGGCCAAACATTATAAACATTCAATTTTCGTGAAATTATTATTTAAAAACAAATGAATTCATATAAAACCGGAAAAAGTTTCCATAATTAAAAATAATTGACATGTTTAGTTTCGTCCTATTGGCAACTTGTCAGAGCTGAATGTTTGGGACATGTATGGCTACAGAAACAAGTATCAACGTTCTGTGTCATTGAGATGCTTATGATGAGCTCCAAGTGTTCATCAGTGAGACGATTCCTGTGTGATGTTTTGTTAATCTTTATCACATAAAAAAGCTGCTCACAGAAATATGTGCTACCCAAAATCTTAAAGGTTCGATCAACATGTAGATGAAGCTGGGGCATCATTTCGGGAATGAAACGAGTGAAATGTGCAATCCCCACAGTGTTATACATTGCCTTTATGGCCCCATTACATTTCAGTTCTATTAACTGCATTTGCAAATTTACAGTAGCAGTTCCCACGTCTTTGACCAATCGGTTAAGAAACAGCTCGAAATTACATTCCTGTGCTTCAAAGTCACGAAAGCGATGTCCCAACTCGGCGTACATTAAGTTACATTTTTCAGCAATGTGTGCATTTGAAAACAATATAGCATTGACTTGGATATAACTGTACGCCGTTCAAGACCTCGCGGACCTGATATACTTGTATGGTGGGCTGGATGAGGCCCGAGGGCCTTGAGTTTGACACATTTGATTTAGATAAAATGTTATAATTAAAGAAATAATGTTTGTGTCAACATTTTAATTGTTCGGTCAGAAAATTATGGTAAACGCTAGTTTAGGTTAGTACTAAAGGTTTACTCATATAATTTTAATAAACTTAAGTCCATGATGGTTTTAATGGAGTGTTTATTTAGACTTGTATGATAAACTTAAGTACATGTTGTTACTAATGGTCAAGTAACGATATTCGGGTTATTTCTAAAATAATAAGGACGTTTCTAACTTAGTAAAACCATTTTACAATAATCCGTTTTGGGGGGCGGGGGGGGGGTTCCGACTGGCGAGGGGGGGGTAAAAGGGGGGAAGTATCGTTGTTTTTCTATTGTGAGTTAAAAAAAAAAATTCGAACCGAACTATTGCTTGGGTTTATGAAATTAAATCAAATACGAAAAATGGACATTTCATTTTGTGTGTTACGTAATACTTAGATTTTAAAATTAGTACAAACATTTTACAATATTCCGTTTAGTGCCCGGGGCCCGAAATTCGTATTTTTAATTTATATTTTTGTATGAAATATAATTCGAGTATGTGTTCACACACGATTAATCCGATCGCGGGAAAACGTTGTTGAGTCGTTGTGCGCATGTCTGCAAAAGTTTCTAAAATGGTTCACTCATTTTACTATAATCCTTTTGGGGCCTGAGCCCTAACTATTTGTATTACATATGAGTTAGATAATTTCTAACAGACCAATGACCAGAATTGTGTGGGATAAATTTTGAAAACCCACGCATCTCATATCTACAGATGTATGCTGCCTGCTCACACGTCCAAAATAGTTCGAATTTATTTGGGTACGCACCAGACAAACATATTGCTTTACAAGTATTTCGAAATCGTAATTTAAACTTAAATACTTGTTTTTTCTTTGAGTGACAAGGCATTCCATGCAGGGTTCTTGCTAGTTAAGGAGGGGGGACACTTGAGACTACAGGGAAAGAGGATAGGAGGGGTGGGGCTTTAATTGATAATTTCAGCCTTCCTGGATGTTCATTGCTATCCCTACGGTTAGGAATCGAAACTCAAGTGCACTACCACTTGTAATCTTAACTAGTCTGCTGTTACAAGACAACATGGACATCATCCCAAAATAATTTATTCTATATAAATTTGCATTTAAATTAAAACTTCGTAGTTTTGTAAAAAGAAATATTAATGATATTCAAAATTTTTGTTTTTAAATTTGAGGTCAGATAATTATTGTTGTTTAAAATGTTTAACACAAAAAATTTATTAATTACAAAAATAAGCTTAACTCTAGCATAACACTCAATTTTATGTTATAAACCTTCATTTTAAAATTTAACGCAATTGTTTCCCTTGAATACGTAAATTTATTTCCTTCTTAAAAGAAACTCACAAACTCCTAAATACTGAAAAATGAATCGATATATCAAAAAAGTAAATTATAATTTAATGAACATTTTGAATTGGTCGTCAGGCAGCTCCAGCTGTCTTTGAAAGATAATTTATTTTTTAACTTTTTTTTTTTTTTATTTAATAATGATTTAAAAAATAATATTTAATTATGTCAAAAAGAACAAAAAATTATACCAAAAAAATAAATTACATTTTAAATAAATTGTTTTTTACATTATTTACTGAAAAGTTATATTTACATAATAGTTAGTGTCAATTAGAATTACATAGTGTCGGCCATAATTAATTATAATTATTATAATTCTTAAACATATATGAATCTATTGTAACTATCAAGATTTTTTTTAATATAGGTATTCTTCTGTCCTTATTTATTTTTTTAAAAATTACATTTTTTATTTTAAATCTAAAAAAGCGTTTCTAGTGTAAGGTCTGTATTATTATGTTTACACAATTGAACTCATAAGGACGTCCAGAAATTGTGATTAATATACTTATATTTTAAAAAAGCAGGATTTTTCTATTGTTAGTCACTCCCCAAAATTCGTGCATTTAGTTTTGTTCCCGCTCAATTCTCGCATCATTCGACAAGTTTTTTTTTTTTTTTTCTAATTCGTCCATTGATCAATAAGGTAGACATCATAACAAAGGAATGGCAGAGACATCACAGCTGTGTCCAGAAGTACGTTGATGAAACTACAGTGAAACAAGGTGGCTCATCTTAACCAAAGAATGGCACAGACAGTAACGTCCATCATAGCTGTGTTCAGAAGTACATTGATGAAACTACAGTGAAACAAGGTGGCTCATCTTAACCAAAGAATGGCAGAGACATCACAGTTATGTCCAGAAGTACGATGATGAAACTACAGTGAAACAAGGTGGCTCATCTTAACCAAAGAATGGCAGAGAGAGTGACGTTCATCACTGTTATGTCTATAAGTGCATGGATTAAACGACAGTAAAACAACATAGGTCATCTTAACCCAGGAATATCATCAATAAAAAAAAATAGATTAATAAATATGGAACTTATATTTAATCTGCAAAAAATAGTACATTTTATTTGTCTTTGAAAATACATTTAGAATGTATGAGATAATAGTTAAATGCAGAAAATAAGTATTTTAATACGTATGAAAGAAAGCAACTAATGTGCATGAAATCATACATATGCCTCCATGAGTTACTACACCAGATGCCAGAGTGAGTTGACCACGCCAGAACACACCGCGAGTTGACCACGCCAGATGCCACCTTGAGTTTACTACGCCAGATGACACGTGAGTTGACCACGCCATAAGTCACCGTGAGTTGACAACGCCAGATGTCACTGTGAGTTGACCACACCAGATGCCAGCGTGAGTTGACACGCCCGATGACACCATGAGTTGAACACGCCAGATGACACTGTGAGTTGACCACGCCATAAGTCACCATGAGTTGACCACGCCAGATGCCACCGTGAGTTGACAACGCCAGATGCCACCCTGGGTTGAGCACGCCATATGCCACCTTGATTTGACCATGCCAGATGTCACCGTGAGTTGATCAAGCCAGATGCCACCATGAGTTGACCACGTCAGATGCCACTGTGAGTTGACTCCGCCAGATGCCACACTGAGTTGACCACGCCAGATGCCAAAATAAGTTAACCACGCCAGATGCCACCATGAATTGACCATGCCAGATACCACCGTGAGTTGACCACGCCAGATGCCATCGTGAGTTGACCACGCCAGATGCCACCGTGAGTTGACAACGCCAGATGACGCCACGAATTGACCACGGTAAATGCCACCGTGAGTTGAACATGCAAGATGTCACCGTGAGTTGACTACGCCAGATGCAAGATGCCACACTGAGTTGCCCACGCCAGATGCCAAAATGAGTTGACCACGCCAGATGCCACCATGAATTGACCATGCCAGATGCCACCGTGAGTTGACCACGCCAGATGCCACCGTGAGTTGACCACGCCAGATGCCACCGTGAGTTGACAACGCCAGATGACCCCTCGAATTGACCACGGTAAATGCCACCGTGAGTTGAACATGCAAGATGTCACCGTGAGTTGACTCCGCCAGATGCAACCGTGAGTTGACCACGCCAGATGCCACTGTGAGTTGACCACGCCAGATGCCCCCGTGAGTTGACCACGCCAGATGCCCCCATGAGTTGACCACGCCAGATGCCACCGTGAGTTGACTACGCCAGATATATATAATTTAGAGTAAATGAAAATCACGCTACATCCTCAAAGGCTCGAAGCGTGGTACGCAGTCTAGTATATTAAACGAGAAATGAAACAATCTATAATATACCACATAGAAATACAAAATGCGACATTACAAAAACTATATATGAGAATACCCATTCTAAGTCTTTAATACCTAACAATCATAAACAACGCAGGCAAATACACATCTACAAGATAATAGCTAGATAGACAACATCACCCTAGCAGGTGTTTGCGAAATAGATATGTCTTCAGATCAGTTTTAAAAGACTCCAGTGATTGGCTGTTTCTATGAGAAACAGGAAGAGTGTTCCAAATTGTTGGGCCATCAAATGCAAAAGTACGCTCCTCGTAAGTCTCAAAGCGAAAACGTGGTATCGAGAGTTTGCGGAGTTGTCCTAGTGGCTGCATAAGGCGTCATCAGCTCTTTGAGATAGGACTGTGCCAGGTCATGCAAGCGGCGGTAGCAACGTATAGCAATTTTGTACTTTATGAGAGTGCAGAACGGCAGCCAATGCAACTCTGTCAGAAGTTTTTTAGAATGGCGAATTTGCGTTTTCAAAAACAAGTCCGAGCCGCATTATTCTGAGCTTTTTGAATTTCATCCAGGAGCGTAGCTGGAAGAGCTGGAAGAGCATTTCAGAAGTCCATGCGTGATTGCACGAATGCAGACATCAGCTTCTTTGATACATCTAACGTTAAGAAAGATCTGACATGATTAATTATGCTAAGCTCTAAAACAATCGCCTTCAAAACATAGTAATGGGATTTTCTATAGTAAGAGTTCTGTCTAAATAGACACTCCGGTTTCGCACGGTTTGAGCAAACTCGATCTGTATACCAGAGGGAGTAAGTGTTTGCGTGTTATTTATATATTTTAACTTGTTAGCGGTAGAAATGGGGATTATCTCGGTCTTTTCATAATTCAGTTTAAATTTTTTTGTATTATTTCAGTACTTAACTGATTCCACTGTCTTCTGTGTCGTACTAAGAAGTTGAGGGAACTGAGAAGGGACCACGGATTAATGAAGTTGTGTATCGTCCACGAACATGTGATATAGCTTGTCAAACTGCTTGAACACTGCACCCACGAGCTGAGCGTACAAAGTGAAAAGCACGGGCCTAGGGCCGACCCCTGGGTCACTCGAAAATTGCTTCGAGCTCAAGCCGTTTGCAATAACTGATTTGACCCGATTTGTTAGATACGAGCGGAACCTTTTCAGGACGGTATCAGTTAAACAGACATTTGTGCAGACGTTGGAGAAGTGTCACGTGGTCAAATGTTTTGAGCGCTGCCGATATATCGAGTCAAGTTTAAAAGGGAAACCTTGCCCTTATCACAAGACAACAGAAGTTGTGTACGATGCGCAATAGGACTGTCTCAGTAGAGTGATGCGCAATTGATTGACCATCTAAGCTCAATGATTTAAATTGTTAGGTAGTCTATGGTGTCACGAGCTCCCTTGTGTTCAGTGACACTTTCTCAAATTTCAGCAACACCTCTGACACCATCTTGTTTTAATGTGCTGAGAGAAACTCTACAACAATACCATACCTCTAGCATCATCTTGTTTAAGTGTACTACAGGAAGCACAACAACAATACCATAACTCTAACATCATCTCGTTTAAATGTACTACAGGAAGCACACCAACAATACATTACCTCTAACATCATCTTGTTTAAATGTACTACGGGAAGCACAACAACAAATACCATACCTCTAACATCATCTTGTTTAAATGTACTACAGAAAGCACAACAACAATACCATAGCTCTAACATCATCTTGTTTAAATGTACTTCGGGAAGCACAACAGCAATGCAATAACCAAAATGAATCCTAAATTTCACTTAAAGTAATGACAACTAAAGTTGTACGAACTTATGGGATATTAAATATAAAAATAATAATAATTTAGGAATTTCTTATAAAACATGAAATAGAACAACCTATAAGATATGCTATAATGTATAGATGGCTGTGCCATAAATATGACTTTTCAATGAGCATATTCAAGTATACAAGTAAGACACAATTGTAAATTATGCTTCAAGTGAGACACTACATATCTCTATAGCAGAGTCAAGAACAAGTCGCTTCTCTTCTACGTAATGGTATTTTCTATCGACAAAGATTTTACCTGGATCTTCATACGTCTCGCCTTCGTTCTGTGTTGGCATCCCTTCACTGTCAACAAGGCAAACCCCTTGCAATTATTTATCTCAACTAGCCTTAAATAAATGCTCAATATTGCTGAAATATATAAACTAATCATCTACACAATGTGATACATGCAGAGCTCAACCTAACCACTTGACGTACTCTTCCAAATATAACTTAGTATAAGAACGTGTATTACTGTGGAAAAACAACTAGTACAAGATGTGTCTGAATCCAAGACTTAAGTCTGAGTCCAAGGCTTAACACACAGGGAAGAAGAATTCTTGTGAGGACTGCAGATAGTGGTCAGCCTGAATCCAAGACTTAACGTACAGGGAAGAAGATACTTGTGAGCACTGCAGTTTGTAATCAGTAAAGTAACTTCATTTGGTGACACTCGTTCATCCATAACTTCTATCGCTGATGCCTTCGATTTGTAAAGGACCCAATTATATATTATTAAATTCTTCTATCACGCAACAATCACTTGAAATCATCGAATCAATAAATAAAATGACATGAACAAAATGATCACACAAATATACTTAATAACAAAACATAAAGAACAATATTATCAATATCTAAAAGACATGATCAATATGATTAAAACGGTATAATTTTAAATTGTATTTTAAAGTTTAGTTTACGTATTAAAATGTATTAAAGTACAACGATCGAAGTCCCACAACTCACTTGGTAACTTTGCGGCACTATATAAGCTAAAGTAAAGATAGCAAAGTAAACAATGAATTATAGAATACTTGAAAAAAAAAACTTTTACAAAATCTATTAAAAGTATAAAATAAATAATTGTTCTCACAAATGCATTGCAATACTGTTTCATGCTTGAATTTGATAGTTGTTCTTTTTTAAATAATTTATTTTGCGTATTAGAAAACAAAATAGGGGGTTTCAATTCTAATATATTTGCTCACTAGGGAAATAATTATCAACGCTTTTCAATATTCATTTATAGCTACAATATTATTTAAGACAAACAAAAAAATTACCAGGACAATAAGACAAGAAAAATTCAGCTAAGATCCTTCCTCAGTAAACAGCACAGATGGAAATAGAGTTATTAAAAAATACAAGTTAATAACTTAAGCGGTCGTCATTGTTATTTCTGGAAGATGATTTTCCAAAACCAAGATTACAGAAGAAAAAATTATATATACCTTTTTTAAAAAATAATATAACTTATAATGCCATGGTACTTTTTCTAAACTCTACTTCAATAATAATGCTCATGACTTTTTGACACAATGCATGACTAGATCTTTCCATATCAAATGTTAGCCAATCTAAGATCTATGGCTCAAATAGATTGGGAGCCATTTGTGAACATAACGGAGCTCGTGCACAAATGGCTCACAATCTATTTGAGCCCGAGCTCCGTTATGTTCAGTAATATTATTTAAATGTCCACAATACCTGTCTCACTGTAATGTTTTTATGTGCCTATGTAAACACGAAAACAACACAATACCTCTGAGACCACATTGTTTAATGTTCCCATGGAAACACAACAACATTACAATACGACTGACACCATCGTGTGTTAATGTGTCCACGTCAACACAACCCCACCATAAAAAAATAATATCTTTAATTTCCCCTACAATCCCTAGAGAAACAATTCTGACAAAAAAAAAATGGTGAAATAGTACTTTGCAAGGATTGAAAATGAATTTTTTTTTATGTAGTTTCTATGCATTACCATAACAAAATTATTTATATTACTCTCATATCCCTAGATGTAGGGCTCGAATTAACGTGGACTACTACTCACAATGGAATATATTATCAACTTTGTAGATAAAGAGACGAGGCCCAAGAAACTATCGAGTTAGACAACATCACTCCAGCAGGTGTTTGTGAGATTAATATGTATTTAAATCAGTTTTGAAAGACTCAAGTGACTGGCTACTTCTGAGAGCGACAGGCAGGGTGTTCAAAATTGTTGGGACTGCAAATGTGAAAGTGCGCCCCTCGTAGATTCTCAAGGCAATCACGTTGTATTGAGAGTTTGCCTCCAACAGATGAGCGGAATTGTCAAATTGATACAAATGGCGTCAGCAGCACTGTAAGATAGAACGGTACCAGGTCATGCAAGCAGCGGTAGGACATCATTGCTATTTTATACTGTATGCGTGCACGGAGCGGCAGCCAATGCACCTCTCTCAGAAGTGTTTTAGCATGGTCAAATTTGCATTTTCAAAGAATAATGCGAGCCGCACTATTCTGTGCTATTTGAATTGTATCTAGGAGCGTAGCTGGAAGACACACCATAGAATATATCAGTAGTCCAAGCGTGATAGCACGATTGTAGACATCAGCCACTTTGATGCATCTAACATTAAGAAAGGTCTTATATTACTAATTCTACGCAGCTCTAGAAAATTCTCCTTAAAAAGCATGTTAACGTGATTTTACATTGTTAGTTCTCTGTCTAAATAGACACCAAGGTTTCGCACTTTTTATAGCAAAATCAATCTGTATACCAGAGAGGGTAAGGGTTTGTGTGTTATTTATATATTTTAGCTTTTCAGTATTATCAATGGGGATCAACTCGGAATTTTAATCTTTCAATTTAATCTTGTTTATAGCCATCTTGTGCTTAACTGACTCCACTGTCTTCTGTGTCATACTTAAAAGCTGGGTTAGGGAACTGAGAGGGGATCACAGGCTTCTGGAGTTGGGTATTATCCGCAAACATGTGATATAGCATATCAAACTGCTTGATTATGGCACCCAGGGGTTGAATGTACATATTGAAAAGCACCGTCTAGGACTTAGCCCTGGGTACAACGAATTCGATGATAGATTGCTTTGCGGTCAAGCCGTTTGAGATCATTGGATCCGATTTGTTAGATACGAGCGAACCATCTCCGGACGGTATCGGTGAAACCGAACGTATTTTCCAGACATTTGAGAAGTATGCAGTGGTCAAACGTATCGAACACAGCCGATAGATGAAGTAACGACAAACAAAAGTGATATCTTTCCCTCACCACAAGAGGTCAGAAGGTCATTTACGACGTGCAACCTGTCTCGGTAGAGTGATGCACTGACTGGAAAGGCTCAAACAAGTCACACACCGAATGAGGTAATTCGGGAGCTGGCGGAGAACGACTTTCTCCAAAATCTTGGATATAAATGTTAGATTAGAGAAGGGGAGATAATTTCCCAACACATTGTGGTCGAGATTCATCTTCTTTAGCATTGGAGTTACAACCACCTCTTTAAAAGAAGATGGAACAATACCAGATTTTAGAGACTGATTTATGATATTAGTTATGATGGGGACTATTCCATTTAAACATTGGTACAACAGCCTTGCCGGAGGAAGGTCAAGCAAAAATAACTTTTTCGGGGAGTCAGCCAGGATTTTCTTCACATCGGATTAAGTGACCTCCGAAATTAAGCTCATAGGAGTGCCGTTAAACGGGAGCATCGGTGCAAATGTCAAGACTCGCCCTGGTCTACGTAACTTTCGTTTGTAAGGAACTCATTGAGAGCGTCCTGCAGCTCGCCCAGTCGGCCCAAATATGTCTAACTAGTGTTGAGTTTGCGCAAATTAATCTATCAAACAAAATTAAAAATTTAAATTAAAAAAAAATACATATTAAAATGTAATATATCTAAAAAAGTGTGTTTAATAACAAACATCTAATAGCTTCATGATTGTTCTTAGATAGGATGCATTGTTTAGATAAATTAATCTCAAATCAGGCAACAAGTGTCACATTTTAAGTGGGTCCTTAAAATATCAAAGAAGAGAAAGAAGAAGAGTTTTGTTTAAATAGTAAATCGTAGATGTAAACGAGAAAGAGGGGGTTGGGGAGAGGGGGGGGGGCATTATCTGCTTTAAATAAAAACAACAGCGTTATACTCATAAAAAAAATAGTTATTTTAAATGAAAATGATCACGAACAATTAATTTAAGAATTAGTTTTTCTTACGCCGGCGAAGGAAATAATTTATGTTTCATGGACACTATTTTGAAAGTTTGCTTTACTGCTTGGCATTGGTGGACTTATCATCCATTGTATATATTGCATCCCTATTGGAAGGGATCGAATGTGAATGAAAAATAGTGTTCATCACTGGAACATTGCATAAGCATTTGGTTAAGCTTTTTTTTTAAAAATTCTTTTTGAAATTATTTCATTACAATGACTGTTTAATAAATTAAAATAATATGTAACAATAAATCTAAGATATATCTCACTATATATTTAAATATATTTAAAAATCTCTAATTATCTCCCTTTAAAATTATATGTTTTTCTATCTTTCTTAATTTGTAAGAAAAAAGGAATATTTAAAAAAAAAAACAGACTAAAACTAACACAGTAACATGGCAAAACATTGAACAGTCAATAAAAAACATAATTGACAGACATAAATACACAGCACACACAATTTTTTGCTGCAGCATAATCATAAACACATATACAACTCCTAAACAATATACACAGCGAACATAAAATGGACACATGTTTATGGAACAATAAACTCTAAGAATATATTTTAAAATATATACATTGAAGAAATCGCAAATAAAGACCAAAATAATTAAAAATACTTCCTCTCTATGACATTATAATTACACGTAGATACAATTGGTTATCTTTTATCAATAAATTAATATTATTATTTTAAAATAAATAAATTGAAAATTTCATGAAAGAGGTAAAAGAGAAAAAGTCAAGTAAAATAACGAAATATTATTTTTCAAAATTTTAAATAGTGTTTTTATTAACCTATAAGGGCAACTAATTTGTTACAGAAATAATTAAAAATAATTATGTGTCATTCATTAATTTAAAGAATTTATAAACTATATGAAACATTGCAGTTATTTCCCTTGAAAATATATTAATGACTCTCATGTATATTTATTTTATTTAAACATTGGTAAAAAAAACTATATTTTTAATTTAGAAAATATTTTTTTTATAACATGGAAGCTAAAAGTGTCAATCTTTTTTAGTCAAATAACTTTAAATTTTTAGTAAATCTTTTTTAAATTTGTTTAAATGATTTGTATTATTATATTTTTTTCTTTGCATAATTAAAATTTCGAAGATGGCATTAACAGAAATTTTGTATTATGAATTATTAAAAACATCGATTTGATATGAGAAAATGTTGAACAAACTATCTCTAGCTTGATAAGAAAATGATGTCAATGTCCCATTCAGAGCTAAACAGTAATTATCAAGTACACCAGTGATTGCCAGGAGTGTAGTGGAATAGTTTTAGTTTCAACTTAGTCTCAAAACTTACCTACGCTACTTACATGAAAAAAAAAAGAAAAAAATACAATTAATCCACATAGTTTTTGAAATCTTGGCGGTAGATTAATTTAAAGAACTAAATATACGGAAGATAAAAAAATATAAACCCAAGCAATATTTTTTTTTTAGATTTCAACAAGGGTACAACGTTACAACGTAAATCTCCTGGGACATCACTGGTGCCGAGCTGTATCATCCAATGATGTTCCATTGGGTTATCCAGCGGCGTGGAAAGAGGTGATTTGCTGTTGGGAACCAGCTTATAATCCTTGAAGAATAATCCCAGGCCATGTGGATTTCGTCCTCCGAAGCCCACTCCATCGTCACATTGTGACGGACGGATGCCAGCAGCAACGATAAAGGAACCAGTTACCTTCCTTTTCAAAATTGTTTACAAGATTCTTATCCATAGGACGACAATTTGTCAGATCCATAATACGATCTAGAGCTAGACAAATATACATACACATTGTTACATTCATAATCATACCCAGTGTCAGACCCATAAGCATATCCAGTGTCAGATACATAATCAGACAAAGTGTTTCATTCAAACAATGTTATTTTGAGGAATTTAAGTTCAATACATCAAGGGAGATAATCTATTTTTAGTTTCAGTCTGAAAAAAACAAAAATGTGTTCCCGTTTTTAACCAATCATTGAGTCAACACAAATAGTGATTCAAATCTTGTAATAGCATTGTTAAAACTAATTACTTTCACATTATTGAATACAATTTGGTAGTACATGGCAAATATTGTTAAATCATAAAGTTTCCTTAATGGCATCATACATTATGTAAAATGTTTTGAATGCAGAGATTAATGGAGGGCGGGTACATTTTTTTTCTTTTTTTTTTCGATTGATTAATTCACTCTACGACCACCAAAAAAATATTATAATAAATTGTTTATTAGTATTTTGTATAAACCCATGTATGAACTCTATCTTCTCTGTGTATCCTGTGAAAGGATCAAGAGAGTTCTCTATCTTCTCTGTGTATCCTGTGAAAGGATCAAGAGAGTTCTCTATCTTCTCTGTGTATCCTGTGAAAGGATCAAGAGAGTTCTCTATCTTCTCTGTGTATCCTGTGAAAGGATCAAGAGAGTTCTCTATCTTCTCTGTGTATCCTGTGAAAGGATCAAGAGAGTTCTCTATCTTCTCTGTGTATCCTGTGAAAGGATCAAGAGAGTTCTCTATCTTCTCTGTGTATCCTGTGAAAGGATCAAGAGAGTTCTCTATCTTCTCTGTGTATCCTGTGAAAGGATCAAGAGAGTTCTCTATCTTCTCTGTGTATCCTGTGAAAGGATCAAGAGAGTTCTCTATCTTCTCTGTGTATCCTGTGAAAGGATCAAGAGAGTTCTCTATCTTCTCTGTGTATCCTGTGAAAGGATCAAGAGAGTTCTCTATCTTCTCTGTGTATCCTGTGAAAGGATCAAGAGAGTTCTCTATCTTCTCTGTGTATCCTGTGAAAGGATCAAGAGAGTTCTCTATCTTCTCTGTGTATCCTGTGAAAGGATCAAGAGAGTTCTCTATCTTCTCTGTGTATCCTGTGAAAGGATCAAGAGAGTTCTCTATCTTCTCTGTGTATCCTGTGAAAGGATCAAGAGAGTTCTCTATCTTCTCTGTGTATCCTGTGAAAGGATCAAGAGAGTTCTCTATCTTCTCTGTGTATCCTGTGAAAGGATCAAGAGAGTTCTCTATCTTCTCTGTGTATCCTGTGAAAGGATCAAGAGAGTTCTCTATCTTCTCTGTGTATCCTGTGAAAGGATCAAGAGAGTTCTCTATCTTCTCTGTGTATCCTGTGAAAGGATCAAGAGAGTTCTCTATCTTCTCTGTGTATCCTGTGAAAGGATCAAGAGAGTTCTCTATCTTCTCTGTGTATCCTGTGAAAGGATCAAGAGAGTTCTCTATCTTCTCTGTGTATCCTGTGAAAGGATCAAGAGAGTTTTGACTTTCTTAAAGTCAGGCGGATATTTTCTATTGTTTATTGTAGACACAGTAAATGATTTGATTGAAATGTCTCATCAAGTCTTGGCCAGGGAGCATCGTTGATCAAATCTGTGCAGTTTGTTTAGAGTCTGTTGAACATACAACTAAAGTATAAATAAATACAACAGCTTATGGAAGGATGTAGTATACAACAAAACATAAATAAATGTAACTATTGATGCAAAGAAGCAGTTGTCAAGCTTGTCAAGGCAGTCAGTAATAGGGTAAGGAGGGGAGGCAAGAAAGACAGTAATATTTAATTATTATCTTTGAATGATGGTGCACAACCGAAACGTAGTAGGCACGACCTCAGGAATAACACCTCTTTGAAAATGAGATGTTACAAAATGCAATTATTGACCCACTATGATTCTCAAAAAAAAAAAAAAATGAAATGTCATGCTGTGGAGACAAAATTTGATAATGAGATGTTGTCTAGACAAGTTTTGATAATGACACGTTGTCAATAAACATTTTGACAATTTGATGTCGTAAAGACAACTATTGTTAATGAGATGTTGTCATGAGAAGCATTGATAACGAGATGTTGTCAAGATAGGTATTCATAATGAGATTTTGTCAAGAAAAATATTTATAATTAGATGAAGCAAATACAAGTATTGAATTTAAAATGATTTCAAAACAAGTCTTAGTATTTGCCATGAGATGTTGTCAAGAAAAACAATGATAATGAGGGGTTGTTAAAAGTATTGATAATGACCTGTTGTCAAGATACTTTTTGATAAAGACATGTTTTCAAGAAAAGTATTAATAATGATGTATAGTCAAGACAAGAATTAATAATAAAATGTTGTTGAGAATAGTGTTTATAATGAGACATTGTTAAAACAATTATTGAAAACAAGCTATTGAAGTAAGCATCACATGGCCATCTACGTGCACACTAAGGACTCTTAGGTTGTAACTTTCTTAAAGGTTTTTGGAGTCGTTCAAGAGAGTACTTAGGATAAAATCTGATTGTAGAGGAGACCAAGAAATAATGCACATTTTGATGGACCACACGATACATAGTCTGGTAAGTTATTTCCTTAATTCCTTATTTTAGTTGCTTCTTACAGTTTAGTTTTGAGTTTTACTTTTACAGATTTACTTCATTAGCTAGCTAGCAATTACTTTTTTCCAGTTTTTTCTAAATTCAAATCACTGTCTATAATTATTCATGTCACAACCTTTCTTTTTAATTGATCATCAAAATTGTAATAATTAAAAAAAAAAACACTTTTCCAAACATCTTCTCAAAAGCATAAAATAAATATTCCCCAAAAGTTTATAATTCTTACACTCATAGGACTTAAAAGCATTTCTATTTTATGCTTCTGTATTATAGAATGAACAGTTTCATTTATTTTATTTTATTTAAAAAAATATTTAAATGCAAGGAACTAGATATAGCCCGTCCAACATTTGCAACAGCAATGCGTGAACTTCCCATCTAGTAAAATTACTTGAAAAAAATATGAACTCAAGTAACGTTCATTTAAACTAATCCCAACATTTGCAACACCCGTTCCCCCATGATACGTCACTGCACACCTTTTATTTCACCCCAATGAACTATATTAATTTATTCATGTCCCAAACACTTTTAAACAGAATATTGTTTTAACAATACTTGATACGATTTCATTTCCAAAAGAAAAGAAAATATTACGCACCAAACGCAATTGCGTTACTAAATATATATATATATAAATATTAATCTTAAATAGCGTAGCTATCGGGAATTATATTTTGTGCGCTAGTGAACTCATTATTGAACCACGCCTGGCGTATCTATAAATAGCCTGCGTCTTGTTTGACCCGTCTGGTTTGACATTTGCCTGGCAAATTATATATATATAGATAGTACTTATGGCATAAATATGTTTTCAAGGGAAATAAATTCTATACTTTAAATTTTGAATATACATATATTAAATGATTTTATGACACATACTTATTTTTTTTATATTTGACATGAAAATGTATATTTACAATTAGTGTTATAAGAAAATACCAATAATTTTAAATTATATTGTTTAATTATACTTTACTAACGCTCTTTTGATCCGTTCAGGAAACTTGGAATATTAAAATTATTAAATAAATACATATACTTATTTATAAAGCTTAAGCAAAGCAAGAGCTCGATCTTTTATTTTTTTAGTCGTAAATTTGGAGTACTCTCGTACTCTGGAAATCGTTCCTTACTTGTAAGGATACAACGTCATAGTAGCGTCTTTCTCCCACACACACCACTTTCCACACCCCTTCAAGCAAATTCTCTGTCCCCCAATCTCCCTGAACACATATATCATTTGCTGATCTCCGGCCTCGAAAATTGATCTGTCTTAAACTTAACTCTTTAAAATATGTCCCCCTGAGAGGGAGTGCCAATGGACTGAGGCGTAGATAAAGGGGGGGGGGAGAGTGGATAACAGATAACCCCAAGCACCATACTTTCGAGGTCACCAAAATGGGGTGTGATGGTATATAATGGATGAAAACAAAATGTTTTTAAGAGCTTAGCCCACTCCAGAAAAAAGAAATACAATAAATTTCCCACATAACTTCTAATTCTTTTATTGACCAATATAAAATAACAAATACATTACATCACTTCCATTTCTTGACACAATCAATATAGTATAACACATTCAATAAAACACTTCTCATTCTTGACTCAATTTACATAGTGCATTTATTACACCACAACTTTTTGGTTTATGCACATTTGTTATATTACATTACAAAATCATCTTAATATAATTTTATTGCAAGGACATAAACTAAACATTCTCTTTCACAAGACAATTTTAAATTATAATTCACTTTATGACAAAACATTATTAGTTTTTAATGTCAAAAGAAGGACTAATGATGTTGACAATGTTCTAAAATATATTCTTGATAACGTCAGAGTCTAAACTCCAGTGAGAAATCATGTTTTACAGTCACTGGAAGCGTCCTGATCATTTATCAAGTTTTTAATGATATATAACAGTGACTGGAAGCGTTCTGCTCATTCTTGATGTACGCATTTTCCTGTCTTGTTCAATGACGAACTGTTTTTTTTTTAATCCTCTTGAAATCAGTGGCACACATGAAGTAAAGGCAACTCATCATTCTCTGTGGAATGATTGTGGTGATATGACTTATAGTTTGTCTTGAAATGGTATATATCTTATGAGATATCCTCTTTGCACTCTGTCAATGTGAATTAATTTAACTAAGCCAACTTACAAAACTCACATGATAACCTTTTATATATATATATATATATATATATATAGACTGAAAGGGGCTGAGACTTTGTCAAAGGTGCAAAAAACTTCAACTATTTATTCACGTTAGATATATACAATAACTTCGTAGTTCACTCCTTTTATGTAAAATTCATATACGAAATGGAATTTAACGAGATTTTAAATGTAAGTTATTTGAATATAATTGTCTTTAAAATAAATCGTATCATCATTATCAATGCTATATTTGCCCAAGTGCATGTGCTCAATCGTGGTAAACGATTCCTTATACAGTTTCACAGTTGAACTCGGTGGATCAATACGTGGTGGAGTTTGTTTCCTTCCATAAGGATGTCCTCATTTTCTCCTCTTCAGAGTTTTTCAAAGAGAAGCGAAGTAAGCGTTCCCGTTCATAGAATGCGGCAACTTCTTGTTCCAAGAGTTTCCATGTGATCTCTGTGATGGGAAAGTGGACACTCCAGTGATACATCATTTGTGATTAGAATCTCTCAATCTCCAGGTCTTTATAGTAGTCGTAGATAGTTTGATGTGGGTCGTGAAAAATGATCCCCTTGTTCCAGCTTCAAAGTGCGTCTGTTCAGTAAGAATACAGCAAGATTACATGTGAAATGATTCAAAAAGATATGAAATATCTAGGTGAATACACAAAAGCTGATATGTCACATATAAACAGCAACGAAATCAGATAGATGTTTTGAAGGTGACATAGCTTTCAATATAATTGAAATGCATGGATAATTGTTTAAGTCTTTGTCACTGCCAACGTAGGCATGTGTGGTTTGGTGACAATGCCGGACCAAGTAAGCATTTTAATTAAATTATGAGACATTGAATCATTAACAATCATTACTTCAATAAGTACATAATATACATGTTGTCATCTTGTAAAAAGAGCCATCGGTGAGTGGGAAAAGAAATCTATCATAGCCATTTTAGGGTGCCGATGGGTTATAGATTTGAGATTACTTAGTGCCTGTTGTTACAAAGGATTCTATTGTGTGATTGCAGTACTTTGAAAACATTATTATTGACTCCTGATAGCACGCATTGTGGCGTTTGATTTTATGGATAATAAATGAGTCTGTTAATTGACATCAGGACTTTTTTGATTTGCAATGCGTCTGTCAGAACAATATGGAGTACCAGACCAATGTACCACACCGTTTTTGTGCACCAGTGTTACGTAATCCACAACCAGTGTATGTCTTAACACTACTAGTAATACCAAGGCTTAACTGCGGAGTTATTTTTCAAATGTTTATTTCTTTTTCATCTAGTCGAAAAAAAAGAAAACCAAATCAAAACTCTCCCACGTGCACGTGATCTGGAACGACTTTTTCGGTAATTTTGTTAATTTTAAGATCGTCTCTGTGTTTGGTACTGAGCATCTTGTCTCAGTTGACATGCAGTGGTCAGTGTCTAAATAAGATGTTAAGATCGTCTCTATATTTGGCAGTTAGCATCTTGTCTTAGTTGACAGGCAGTGGTCAGTGTCTAAATAAGATGTTAAGATCGTCTCTATATTTGGCAGTTAGCATCTTGCCTTAGTTGACAGGCAGTGGTCAGTGTCTAAATAAGATGTTAAGATCGTCTCTATATTTGGCAGTTAGCATCTTGTCTTAGTTGACAGGCAGTGGTCAGTGTCTAAATAAGATGTTAAGATCGTCTCTATATTTGGCAGTTAGCATCTTGTCTTAGTTGACAGGCAGTGGTCAGTGTCTAAATAAGATGTTAAGATCGTCTCTATATTTGGCAGTTAGCATCTTGTCTTAGTTGACAGGCAGTGGTCAGTGTCTAAATAAGATGTTAAGATCGTCTCTATATTTGGCAGTTAGCATCTTGCCTTAGTTGACAGGCAGTGGTCAGTGTCTAAATAAGATGTTAAGATCGTCTCTATATTTGGCAGTTAGCATCTTGTCTTAGTTGACAGGCAGTGGTCAGTGTCTAAATAAGATGTTAAGATCGTCTCTATATTTGGCAGTTAGCATCTTGTCTCAGTTGACAGGCAGTAGTCAGTGTCTAAATAAGTCTATCAGACAAGTTGACGAAGCCTCAGTAGACAAACAATGAACAGTTAATGACGTAGTGTCCAGCAGGTTCTCATTCAAATCCCATCTTTAGTCAAGTCTTAAGTAGGTGGGGGTTGGGAGAGGGTCCATTAAGTATAGTGAACGTGACATTATCAGTTGCTAACTATTATAATCAATACTGGTTATATTGATATCATCAGTTGATAGGAAGTATAATGTATACTGGTTAAAGTAATGTGATCAGTTGATAGCACGTATAACGTATACTGGATAAGGTGATGTTAACAGTTCATTGCAAGTATAATGTGTACTGGATAAAGTGATGGGCTTATTCTAATAACAAAATACATTTTCATTTTTTGTTTCTTGTGATTCTCGGCAATGAAGGACGTAGAGGATGTAAGTTGCTTTCAATAAAGAATTTAGGGCGTCTCATTATGAACTTAGTGGTCGTCAGTAAAATGTATAGGGGCTGTCTAAAATGGATGTGGGGCATGTCAATAATGGATTTAGGTGGCTATAAGGGATGTAAATGATGGGTGCAGGTGGTTGTGGATCTATATCATAGATATGTGACATGCTAATAATAGAGGTAGGTGTTTGTGGTGGATGTCAATAATGGATGCGGGTGGCAGTATGGGAGGGCAAAGGTGGATGTGCGGGTTAGCAAATATTATAAACTTAGCAAAACACAAGAAGCATAGATACTTACAATATATATGCTTTTAATGAATCATTGTTTTAACATAATCAAGTAGGCGGGTCTGATATGAATTGTTTATTGAAAAGCGTTGTAAAAATTCTAAAAGAATAATTAATTAAACAAATATATATTTAATCGATGAATAAAAGGGATTGGTGTGATCAAGTTTGTTCATAAGGATTCAATTTAAGAAAGGTTGTATCCATTTTGTCACAGAAACTGCATCAATTTTAGTTCTCTTATCTATTATACAAAGGTCAATGTGAACTATTTTCTTGGTTTGTAAATGTCTCAATCGATCACAAGAAAAACAAACAATGGATCACAACTAAATTTGTAACATTGTCATTACACCTTACCTATAGACTAATCATGGAAAATTTGTTCATAATCCTATTATATCTGAAAGCTGCAATTTAAAATGACTCGTACTGCCTCGGAAAAAAAAGGGGGGGGGGGAGGTGCATGTTATAAGCCGATAAATACGGTAAGTATTCCGTATAAAAGAACTATTTAAAGAACTACCAATAAATAATAAGAAAGCGTATTTCAACGAACATGTCTGCTCATAAAAACTTAGAGAGTAAAGAGTCAAGTAAAGACATGAATATATTTTTAATAATACTTCCAGGAACGTGCAAGTTAAGTTAATTTTGGAGCTTGCATTTTTAATAAGCTTTAATCAGAACGTTGTGCTTTTAAAGAACTATTAAAGGAAGTGTACTTTGTTTAAGCTTCGTATAATAATTATGTTGTATGCAACGGAGTACCTCTCTACTCTTATATCTTTGACGTACAGTATACGATTGTAAGATGAATTTTAGGATTTTACTTTTAGACTCTCCTGAACTATAATTTAAAAAGACTCCAGTAAAAAATAATCCCCCCCCCCCCCAACCAGTAAGGATGAGGGGGAAGGTTGGTCGTCAAGCGAAATTATTATGACACGAGCATGTAAGGACGTTAGTGTGTTCTCACTAAGATAAAATTGAAATAGTTACATAGAGCGAGCTATTTAGGAAACACACATCATTAATACGCCTATTTAATGCGACACAATGTTATGTGATATTTTTATAGCCTTGATTGGCCTAATATGAAATATTGGATTTAAAAGATTTTTAGGTGACAGTTAGTTCTATTAATAACTCTCTGGATAATTGTTGTAGGAAGTAGGTTGGCTTTAAATGTAGGTACCTGCTGGTGACCCCAACACCCACGCTGACATGCGCATCCTCAATGCGTACGTCATTTATGGACTGTCCTTCGTTGACAGGGGGCGGTGGGGGTATTTATTGTTTAATTTGTTTCCCTCTCACGTTGAGTAGATGCCCAGTTGCCCAATCAACTCTTTTATTCAAATTGAGCTACATTGATGGACGTGTACCTTGCTTGGGTGATTTTCATGTTATCATCGGTGTTGAATTTGCGCTTCTTTTTCAACACAAGGCTCATTTAAAAAAATAAAAATATATGTATATACTCAACTTGTCGGCACAGTGGCGTTAGATTTTGACATATTATTTAAGATCTAGTCGGCAGCATTTGAAATCTATTTGTAGACCTCATTAACGAGCTGTACAATTTTAATGTCCTAGGTTTGTTCAATGACTTCTCTATATATAGAAAATAAAATCAGGCTCTTAGGATCAATACAGGCGTGGGCAACCCTCGGCCCACCACGTTGTGGTCCACCCGACAACTGGGCTTATTTATCCTTTTGTTGTTGTTGGTAAGCAGTACGAGTCATTTTGTTGTCTCCGCGCCTATTTTGTCCTGATGTATTAAACATTGATGGAAACAGGTCATAAATTATAAAACATTTGTACAATGTATAAACAAATCTTGGTAATGTGGAAATCTTATTTTTTACAATCATATTGATTAAGACTAGAGTGATGCAAAACTATATTCACGATTACGCAGAAATTGATTTTTGTGTTTTGAGTTTATTATATATATGAAGCTCAGCCTCCCGCCCAAACACCACCTCCATTTATTTTCGGCTGACTTTGGCGAGAATCCCTAATTTCCGCTCCACTACCACATTTTTTTCCATCTAAGTGGCAAGTGACGGGGGCATTTTTTTATGCGCAATGATTCAATGTATGGAACTATATTCATGTCAGACATCGACTCTGAGAAGTGACCTTAATAAACATGCGATGAGAATAGTTGTTGGATACGTTATACTGTATTTTTATTTATTTACTTTTAAATTACGTTTTTTTTACGATTTTTAAATATTTAAGTACTATTCTGATACTATATTGCGCTATTCCTGGGAGCCCAAGTGTAACCAGACCTTTCGGATTATATTGTCCTACTAAATGAAGTTCAATATTCGTTTGACTTTTGTTAAATCGGAGCCAAATCAGGAAATAGCCGATAATTACCGTATTTATCGGCGTATGACACGCACGTTTTCTCCCAGAAAATAGTGGGGCAAATGATGTGTGCGTGTTATACACCGATATAATGTTAAGTGGGTGAGAATGGCAAAAGATATCTGCCGGGGGGAGGGGGGAGAAGGGAGGTGCGTGTTATAAGCCGATAAATACGGTAATTATTTCGAATAAAAGAACTACTTAAAGTACTACCAATAATTAATAACAAAGCTTATTTAAACGAACATTTCTGCAATTAAAAAAAAAAATTGTTTAGTCATTTGAAACTCTTTGTCTTGCTTCGGTATCGGCTAAAATCAGAAAACTACATTCGGTTTGTCTCTAATTAAATTTAAATCGTTTTAAGAATGATATTATTTTGAGACTATGCATGTGTCACATGGTGTTTAAAAGTCATTATGTCTTTCAGTGACAAAATGTATTTCAGTTAAAAGTCGCCTTCAAAACTGCACTCAAAACACATCTTTTTAAATTATAATACCCTGAGTGATTCCCCTCCACTGACCGATAAATGATCTTGCTGGCTGTCGTCATGGTTTGTCTTGTAAAAGTTAGGTGTTTCGGGGTGGGTGAATATACATTTTTTTTGCTGTTCTTTATTTTATAAACGTATTTTATTTTAACGTCATAGTTATGTCTCTTTTTATTAAAATTTTTATGTACAGCGCGGTGAGCACAGCCCTAGGCTGGGGTACCGCGCTATATAAGACCCCTTATTATTATTATTATTATTATTATATCCTACTCTGAGAGGTAGTATTTAGTATGAGTTGCATTATCCTATTCTATAAGGCAATATTTAGTGTTAGTGGCTATATCCTATTCTAAAAGGTAATATTTAGTATGAGTGTCTATATCTTATTCTAAAAGGTAATATTTTGGAAATAAACACATTGAACAGATAGACCGTCCAAAAATACTTACACCCCGGGGTGGGGGGGGAGTGATAGTTTGCGAAACAAGGAGGAGGGGGGAAAATATTGTTTGACGTCACACAATTATTTTACACTAACAATGATGTAAATATGATATCTTAGTACATGATGTAATTGTTCTTTTTTTTGGTTAAAATATTTTCTGTGTATATAATTTTTTTGTACATAATAAAATATTCTCTGTTAAATCATTATTTTTTTAAAAGAGTTTTACACAAATTTAAAAAAAAAAGAAAAAAAAAGAACAATTCAATGTCAGCTGCATTACTAACAGTATAAAGTATTAATTTATTTTTAAATAATTTCTTTGTTATATCTATTCATTTTTAACATTTTTACGAGTTTTTTTAAGAGCATTAAAAAATCAAAAGTTTATTTTCTCAAGGGAAATAATTGCTTTCTTTTTTTATGAAATAAAAATTGAGTATAATATAAGAGATACACATTTTTTTGTCATGAAATTGATGAATGTGTAATTTGTAAAATTATGTTTAAATAAATTATGATCATTAGTACCTTAAAAATGGAGAAAAAAAAAGTTATTCTTTTATTATAAGAATTTTTACAAAACTACAACTTTGTACTTTTAGGGGATATTTATACATAACAATATATGCTAAATCCACATCATTTCCTCTCGTGGAAAAGTTCTTAACACGACGAAGGATCATTTTTCAAGTGGTTGTCCCCTTGAATTCGATGCCTACCTTTAGGGAAACAATGAAAATGAACAGACAATAAGGCTAACATTTACAACTGTTGTAAAGTAAATAATACTCCACGCACCTAGCCCTTGTGACACATTAGTCCATTTTTAAAAATTGTTAAAAACTAATGTCATTAAAATTTGTTGAACTTAAAATATTTGAAAATACCACGCACACATTTTCGAATTCGAATCATACTTGAAACCTTACTGTCTACCCTCACTCTCTCCCCCAAACACATGTGTCTCTGTATCAAGAAAATCATTTTTATATTTATTATTATAATATTTTTAATGGTTTCTGTCACAATCTGATGATGGTGTGGACTTCAAAGACAATAATCAACAAGGTGGGAGATTTTTCTTTTAGGATTATGCATCCCAAAAGGAAATCGCTTGAAGATGATACAGCTTGGCATCAGTGGTGTCGCAGGAGATGACGGAATGTTTCTTTGTACCAGTGTAACCCACTTACGACAGATTCCTTCATTAGATAAGTGGCTGGTTGGATGGTTCTGGTTAGATGGGGAGCTGGTTAGATGAGTCGCTGGTTAGATGAGTAGCTGGTGAGTTGAGTTGCTGGTAAATAGGGTGCTGGTTACATATGGAGCTGGTTAGATAGAGAGCTGGTTAAAAAGTAGCTGGTTAGATGTGTGGCTGGTTGGATGGTTCTGGTTAGATGGGGAGCTGGTTAGATGAGTCGCTGGTTAGATGAGTCGCTGGTTAGATGAGTAGCTGGTGAAATGAGTTGCTTGTAAATCGGGCGCTGGTTACATAAGCAGCTGGTTAGATAGAGAGCTGGTTAAAAAGTAGCTGGTTAGATGATTGGCTAGTTGCGTGGTTCTGGTTAGATGGGGAACGGGCTAGGTGAGTCGCTGGTTAGATGAGTAGCTGGTTAGATGAGTTTTTGGTTAAAAGGGGGTTCTAGTTAGATAGGGAGCTGGTTTGATGAGTTGCTGGAAAGATGAGTTTCTGGTTAGATGAGTTGATGTCTAGATGGTGTGCTAGTTGGATAAAATGATGGTTAGAAGAGTTGCTGGTTTATTTAGAAGCTGGTTATATGAGATGCTGGTTATGTGGGGAGCTGCTTAGGTGGTTAGCTGGTTAAATGGGGAGCTGGTTAGATGTGGAGCTGGTTAGATGGGTAGCTGGTTATATGGTAATCTTTTTAGATGGGGAGCTGGTCATGTGTTTGCTTGACTGGGGTTTGGTATTGATTGAACTCAAGACAAACAACTTGAGATTTGCTCGGTTAACACAAATGGTCTACCCAGCACCAAATTTCTCTATTTTGAAATAAATCATTTGTTATCCTTCCAGTAGCTGAAGTATTGTGTAGTGTTTAAAACATGTAATCTCATTTAGACTTTATGCCAGGTAAAGCAATGAGCACGTCATCCAAGTGCCAAGAAAAATTCATTATTTAAAACATGTAATCTCATTTAGACTTTATGCCAGGTAAAGCAATGAGCACGTCATCCAAGTGCCAAGAAAAATTCATTGATAAGCGTTTTGCTAGAAGTTGATTTCCGACAGCCGTTTATGAATATCAAAATATAAAGTATAGCCGATAATGTGAACTGATTACATTACTGACTTTTATATGAAGTAGATGAGCTAATTAAATTGCATGCTTCACGTGAATTAAATGAGCTAATTACACTACTTACTTCATAGAAAGTTGAACATTCTTAAGCCAATCGAGACAGTGTTATGCACCTAAATTGCATGTTACTTTATATGTATATGTTGAGACCCCACACAGTTAATAACACACACAGTTGATGACAACACAGCTGATAACCCACACAGTTATTTTTATTACAGATAAACATATTCATATCATTTATAATGAACACCTATCCCTAATTTAAATTCATTCTTTCATTGTGCAATATAATTTGAACACAAATTGCACATGTTTGATGCCTTGCCGTTTTAGACGGTGTTATTAACGTTTTCAAACTTAATTAGTAGCTAGAATGAAAATAAATAAAAGTACTTTAAATTTTTCGGCAAAGCACGATTTTTATAATCAAATTATGTAAGCCTCTAACTTTAGACGACCCGAATTTCTGCTTGGGCTTCGGTTTCGGCGACGAAAGTTGACATTTGATCAGTTTCGGCTGAAACAGAAAAGGTAACTTGTGTTTAAAT